>RJWM01017299.1:0-43533 GCA_004363535.1 Dasyprocta punctata | reverse complement strand
TTCTCAGGAACGAAGTAATGGTTTGCAAGTAGTTATGACACCTAAATTCCTTGAGCAATTTCTTTGTGTTTGTGAGTACTGGGGTACAATTATTTTCCCTTATTTTATTTTTATTAACATGTGTTAATTGTTCTATCAACAGGATGCTTTCTGATTTCTTTTGCAACACAGTGGTAAAACACAAGAGCCATTTTAATATCACCTCTTATTTGGCTGAAAATATTTAAATCCCAGGGGCAATGAAAAAATGGCCAGCTATAAATTATTTAGCAGGTATGTGATTTATTTATTGTACCATACATTCCCTTCAGGAAAGGCAACTCATGTATGTGGAGTACTTTCATAGTACCAGGCCCAGCAACAAGCACTGTAAGTATGTTATCACATTTCACTTCCACAATAAGGTCAGGATCAATTCTATTCACCCAATTTTTCAGACAGGACACTGAGGTTCAGAGAGGTTAAGATTTGCCCAAGGCCACGCATTTAGCAAGAAGCAGGACTAAAAGTCAAAGTTGTATCTTCCTGACTCTCATTATGGTGCTTTTTCCACTACAAAAAAAATCAAGATTGGAGAAAACACACTACTCAAAAAGCAAAAGAACAGGAGTGCTTGTAGACCTGCTTCTTCATGACCCTTGAAAAAGCTGATCTAAAGCTAATGAAGCCAGAACAAGGTGATATGCTCAGTCCAGATAAGTTCTTCACCTTGTTTGGAAATTGATCACTATCCCCAGTAGACTTACCCCACCACTGAAGGCATTCAATTAATCCATTTATCCAAAATCACTAGGTGGCCACTACAAGCCAACAAAAGAAAGGATCTTTTCACCTCTTGGCAATGTAATTAACTCAATCTTAATCTCACTGCTCATCTAAGTGAAGAAAAATCTTCCAGATAATGGCTGGAAAACTAAAAGCCACCAACTTTATATTGCAAGAGATGAGAAAAGGTTCATGACAAAATACTTCCAAAAATCTCAAAGACTCAAAGGGCTAGTGTAGCAACTTACATTTCTCATTCTCCTACAAAACAGTATCAGTCTCTTGACCTGAGTGTCTTCTAAATCCAATAGCATTGGCAAAGCCTGATAAGCTCATCCTGGATAATTTAAATGACTGGACATTCAGGAGGAAAAAGTGTCATGAAGGACCTTGTCTCAGAAGTCAACCAGACCTGGGTTTGAGCCCTGTAACTACAGCATATCTGTCTCAAGCACTTGAGCAAGCACCCTATACTCTAAGCCTCATGTCAACTCTCAATCTTCATCCTCAGTTCTTTGTATCTGGAAAAACAATAAACAGCATCTCCTTGTCAGGCTGTGAATGTTAAGTAAAGAAATATCAGTAAAGCCCTTGACACAATGACTAGCATACAGCAAATACTCAATAAATGCTGACTATTTATTTTAAGAAAGAAAAAGTTTACCTAATCTATAAATTTTATAGGTCAACATCAGTACTCAAAATGCCTCTTCGCCATTCAGGAATCTTTTCTCCTGATCTATATTCTTATGATTTCTGAATTTCAAGCTTCTCTTAATTCATCAGTTAGTTTTCTGTGAGGTACTTAATATTCCCTAAAACTGTTTCCTCTGTGTCCTGCTTAATTCATGTTCTTCCTGGAAATAGCAACTATATTATGGTTTTAGCCACCTAATGATTCCCTCAACAAACACTTCTTCAAATCATTTTTCACTGCAGCATTTTTATACATGCCAATATCATACTTTGATTATAATACATCCATTCCTTTAACACACTGGATGAAGTGATGGTGTTTAGAGGTGGAGCTGTGGGGAGGTGACTAGATTTAAATGAGACCACATAGGCAGTTCTCATGATAGAATTAGTGCCATTATATAAAGGGACTGCAGAGCTTGCTATCTGTCCACCAGTTAAAGACACAGCAAGAAAGTAATCATGTGCAAGTCAGAAAGACAAGAAAGACAAGAACCCATTTGTCTAGCATCTTGCTTTCAAACTTCTCAGCATGTAGGACTGTGAGAAATAAACATCTGTTGCTTAAGCTACTCAGTCTGTGGTATTTTGTTACAGCAGCCCAAGATAACCATGTATTTGACTTTCCATTTTTCTCTTAAAATATGCTTGTTCTTTTGATTTTTTTTTACTTCTTTATATATTCTGGGTATTAATCCTCTGACAGAAGAACACCTGGCAAAGATTTTTCCCCAATTCTGTAGGCTGCCTCTTCACTCTGTTAATTGTTTCTTTGCTGTGCAAAAGCTTTTTAATTTGATGCAATTCCATTGTTTGATTCTAGCTATTACTTCCTGAGCTATTGGTAAATGTCATCTTCTGCAACACAACACTGACTCTGCCACTTTTCTGTTTAAAAATATTCAAGGATTCATAAAATCTCCAGATGAAGCCTCTGTTCCTTAGCCAAGAAGCCCTGCCATAATCCAGCACTGCCCCCTACCCAGCCCATGTTGGGCTATTTCCTAACAAGCCCTCGTGTCTTCTGAAGCAATAACCTGCCACGGTCCATGCCCTTGTACACTCCAGAGCCTTTGTATGTGCTGTTCTTTTTGTTCAAAACTCTGCTGAGCAAAACCTCAGCACCATTTTTCATAATTTGTAGTTATATCACAAACCATTTGGGATGTCCCCTCCCAAGCTGTATAAAACTACTTTCTTCTCTGCTCCTCTTAACATATTTCCACATAATAAACATGTTTTTTTAATTTCCCTTTTCTGTGTCCAAATTCTATAACCAGATTGTCATCACTTTGAAGACAGAAATCCAGTCTTAATTTATTTTTAGATATTTTTGGAATAAAAATTTTAAAGAAGGTTTTGCAAATATGCTAAAACCAGAAATTTCTGAAAGCAAACATTTTATGCAAACCATGGGAATAATTATAAAGATAATAACAATACCAACTATTTTGAAGTACACAAAATGACTAAACACTTTATAGGCGCAGCTCATTGAGTCCTTTTAACCACTCTGTGAGGAAGAATTGTTTGTGATTTCATTTTTTTTTTTTTGATGAGGCAAATGAGCCATAGAGAGATCTAACACACACACACGCGCGCGCACACACACACACACACACACACACACACGGGCATGCTGTGTGACTGTTATCTATCCTGATGTGACTGTTAACTATCATTTTTGTGACCTTGAAGCAATGCACTTAGTCTTCTATTTTCTCACCTCTGGAATGGGAAAAGACTTATTGGAATAATCAGATAATATTTATAAAATTATTGGCACAGAGCAGATACTCAGTGTTAATGCCTCCTTGCCTAAATGGTAACCTCTGAATATCTGCCTAGACTCTTGATCTTCGGGAGTATTACTAAAATTAAATTGAATAAGTAACCCCGATGGGCTGAGATGTAGGCATATTGCAAGGTTGATCTCAGCACTGGCTCACCCTAAAGGTCAGCTCTGAGTCTCTCCCCATTGTGACTCCGTCCCCTCCGGGGGCCCCTCGCTCCCCCCTTGTGGCTAAGAGGACACTCAAGAGATCGATTTGGGATGGGATTAAGAAGAGTGTCAATACCACATGGCTTCCTGGATAAATTTTAAGAAGCTGAAAGCTTAGCAGTTTGGTTTTGAAGTCATGAAGCAAATGTGAAAGTATCAAGCGGGAACTTGTGTCAAACGTCTGTGCAAGACTGTGTGCAACACCGTGTACGCAGGTGGCAGGGCTCAGAGGTTTGACACAAGTGGGATCTGCCGCAAAGAGTTTTCCAGGGTGAGTTGTTTGCCTAGAGATGCTGAAGCTGCTTCTCTGTTCCTGCAGCCCCTCGCCACCCACTCCAGCCCCTCCCAGCGGCTCACTCAGGAATACATTGACATTTCCCAACATATTGATTACAGGAGCCAACTCGGTTTGGGGAAGGGAAGGGGAGTGGAGGACTGATTTTATTATTTGTGGGAGGAAAAAAGAAGAATAAACAAGGGTGCTTTTGTTTGGAAGACAAAACTAAAATTATCGGTTGAATGGGACTGAATTAAGCACTTAAAGTGCAATCTTTCCAGAGTGCTGACAATGCAGGTGCAGATCGATGGGGAAACTATTTGCACTGGGGGAAACCTGGCTCTGCTTATTAACAACTAATTATACCGAGTTTTCTGCAGAACTGGATTCATTCTCCTGATGGTTGCCATACAGCAGGACTTGTTGGCAGTGTCCAAACTGGGTCGAGAACCTGGACCTCTAGCAACATGTCCAAGGTTCACGGCACACAGACTGCCAAAGGCCTCCGGCCTGCGCAGCCCACTTCACAGTGGGGAAGAGTAGGAAGCCCACCACGCTTCCACCGGAATTTCAAATGCAATCAGCAACAATAAAGCCAATACTCAACCAGAAGCAACAGCGTGCCCTTACCAGCCATTAAAAGATGGCAGTTCTTCCCTGCCAGTGACACCACATCCTGATACCCAAGAACTACAGACTAACTCCTGGTACAGCAGGCTTCTTCAGAATAGCCCAGCAACCAGTGAGGCAGGGCTCGTGCCCTACAGGTGCGCACATATTTTGATTATGACTCTGACCCTAGATAATAGTTTTCTATAATCAGTCTTCAGCCAGTCTACAAACCCAGATGCTTTCCTCTAGGGAATGGGGTGTTTAGTAATATGTAAATAAGGTCACATGCACTAGATATCTAGATCTATGTATCTATATCATATCCATATCTACAAAATATGTATCTATATTCTATATTTATAGAAATAGATAAATAGATATAAATATAGATGTAGATACACATATGGATATTAAGACCATGTGTTATTATGGTGTGTGGTAAATTTTTTAAAAATTATTACTAAAAGACATTGCTGTTCCCCCTCAAAATACTCCCTCTCACCTCAAACACAGTTATTCTATTGTTATTGCCACTTTTGGAAGCTGTTCCAGAAGTCCTCTTTTTGTGAAGGAAGTGTCATTAGATGCACTGCTGTGGCCACCCTGCTCTTCTGAATCAATTCAAAACAGTGACTTTTCACAGTCACTTTGACTTTGGCATAGAGCCAGAGGGTACATGGTGTTACATCAGTGAATAAGGTGGATGAGGACACACTGTCACGTTTTTATAAACCTACCTTCCTGTTGCAAGGCACTTGGCAACAACATTCACAGTATGTTCATCCCATTTTTATTTTTTATTTATTTATTTATTTATTTATTTATTTTTTTTTTTTTTTTTTGCGGCACTGGGGATTGAACTCACAACCTTGCGCTTGCCAGGGCAGGCACTTAAGCCGCTGAGCCAAACTCCCCAGCCCTGGTTTTTTGAGGCAGGGTCGCACTATGTAGCTCAGGCCGCCCTTGCGCTCGCGTTGTAGCCCAAGCCGGCCTCGAACTCACAACGCTCCACCTACCTCAGCCTCCCGAGTGCTGGGATTAAAGACGTGCGCCACCACGCCCGGCTCATCCCATTTTTAAAGACACTCACAAAAGAGGACTTCCAGAACTGCGTGAGAAAGTGCCAGAATATCGGTGTGTGCTCCAAACAAGGGGAGTGTTTGAGAAGGGTTAATGGCTATGCATCATTTAGTGATACACTTTTTACAATTCAAATATTCATCATATTTTTGGTCAACCTGTGTGTGTATATGCACACAAAGTTATACAGTTGTATAGTTATATATATACTCATATATAATATGGAAATAACTTATTCTATACCCATTAATATTTATATATACTATATATAGTCAGTAGTATATAAACATAACAGAGATAATAATACATGAACCTAGATAAATAGATAACTATAGATAGTGACACAAAGTTAATTATACAGATAGCTGTCTCTATGACTATAGTTATATAAAATACATAAACTATACATATTTGTATATATCTATACATAATGGTACAAAGATAGGTAGACAACGGTCAGGTATTGTGGTGCATGCCTGTAATCTCAGCACTCGGGAGGTTGAGGCAGGAGGATTGCTGTGAGTTCGAGGCCAGCCTGGGCTACAAGATGAGTTCAAAGCCAGCCTGAACTGCATAGATAATCCGTCTAAAAAAAAAAAGTAAGCATATGTGCCTATATAGTTATCTAATACACATAGATGTCCATAGATATCTATAACTATACTTATTTATGTATTTATATATAGTATATATATATTATACATATACTGTATATTCACATAAGCACAACTAGTTTACATAAATTCTGTGTGTTTGGGAAATATTTCCATATTAGCATATGGAAATTGGCCTCATCTTTTTAACAACTACATGACCCTCGGTAGTAAGGATGCATCATAATGTAGCCACTCCGTGTTGATGGATATTTGGGTTACTCCCACTTTTCCACTATTACCAATGGTACTGCAGTGAATGCCTTGACCCTATGTTATCCACCCACACTCTAAACACTTCTAAAGAATAGATTCCAAGAAGTGAAATTTGGGGTTAATGGAGGTCCATGTTTTCAGTTCTGATAGATCTTGACAAACTAGTTACACCTTTGGTTATCTAAATAATGTATCAGGTACCCCACGCATCTGGATGGTTTGCAGCAATCAGCCTCCCTCCACACGGTCTCTAGTCTGTCTGAAGCATCCAGGTACTGCACCTGTCTGCACTTAACACCCAGGATCCATGGAGCTCTTTCATGTCTGAGCTGGCATGCATTTGCCCCCCAAAGAAGCTAAGGGGAGTGTCACTCACCAACAGATTATTCCAGATGCCCCAAAGCTTCCAGTTTGTGGCATTGCTTGAGAATAGGAGATACCAAATTTCCCTTCAGAGTCTGGGAGTCAGAGTTTAGTCATCAATTATCATTTGGGTCTTGAAGACATTTTGGTTATCTGCAGAGCAACACAGAGCCCCTCTGAGAGCCTTCCAACTCCTGGCCCTCATGCCTTGCCTAGGATGTCACCAAGCCTCTGGTGAAACACCTGTATCAGTCTTTGCCCCTGTAATCACAGGATCTCAAACCCAACACAAAGAGCTAAATGATGAACAGATGCTATGCCATCCCCTTTTTCTCCTTCCCATTAAAATAAACAAAAAAGCTCAGGCCATAGGAGTGGGCAGAGGAAAGGAAAGTATTTTCCTCAGTAAAAGCACCCCTGCCCCCAGCTCTCTCAGCCAAAGTGCACCCCCTACACACACATTTTTATTCATCCCACAGAGGACCTGAGGCTGCTTCCAAGAATATTCACAACACAATAAAACTGGAAAATGTAATTAAAAGACAAAGCCAGGGAAAATATATATGGGATAGGAAATGTAGGCCAAGGGGAAACAGAACCACTCACAGCATTAGGTTTTGCCCAATTTTTAGACATTTGGGCTCTAAGTGGACTCTTAACTCCCTCCCTGGTGACAGCAGGGAGAGGGGTAGAGTTAGCATCCAAATCCATAATGTGTACAAAAAGGATGTCCACACTTAGACTTGAATAATTCTCGCAGAGAAGACAAAACGAAGGTGATGTGACTCAATTTTTCAGAATCTCTGCTTCTTCTTTGAGTATGGGTCCAAGAGCAGAAAGCCCAGCCAGGCCGCTTTTCCATTCAGCTGGGTGAGACCATTCTGAAGAGCCTTGATTCCTCATGGCCCTTCCCAGCCAACCACCATCCCCCACGCCACTCACTGTCCCCTCAGGCTCCCTCCGACACCCACCAGAGTTCCTAGTGAGAAAAGTTCTTCGTTCCTTTTCTTCTTCTTTTTTTTTTTAACTTAGTTGGCAGCTATTGAACATTGCAATTCTCTTTTAAAGTTAAACAATACTACATATCCCCAAGGCTGGAGCTGTGTAACCATGGAGACACCTTCCATTTTCCTCCCCTCCCCAGGTTGGTTGCAGCACCCGGCATTCACTGTGTCCTCAAACCCCAGTCTTGATAACAAAAAAAACCTTTCTTATTTATTTCAAGTAAAGAGAAAAGGTGAATGAGGTGACCAGAATTGCACCCAATGACCTGAACTCAGACGAGTGACTTTGCCATCCCACTTCTAACCCACAGAATGAGGGGTCGGACACCACACGATAGAACTGTCTCCACTTCTGACAAGGCTCTTTCCTCTGACTGACAGAGGTCCCGCTTTCCAGGGTAGGGGAACCTGCCGAGATCCACAAGGCATGTCAACTTTGATTGCAAGGTCAAGAGAGGGGCCCTGAGATGAGGCCATTTCACTTGATATTTTTCCTTGAAATGTCTTCCCAGGGGTGGGTCACCCTGCCTCCCTGACTTCTCTCACCTATCAGGCTGATGTGACCACAAAGATAAACTGCAGTGCTTCAAGACAGTAGGTTGATTATACAAGTGGAAATAAAAAACAGTGGCCAACCAACTAACCAACCAACAAAAATCCCGAACAAACAATAATCCATAAAACCCTCTTCTTTTGGTAAAATAAATTGTTGCACAAACCTTCAGTAGCCTGTTTGCCAGAGGCAGGCTGGCGCCCCACTGTGCTGGAAGCTGAGCCTTGCGCGCCATCTAGGAGCAGAGGGCGGCACTGCAGGCTCCCCACCACCACCACCACCGCGACCTTGTGCTTGGTCTGTAGTCCTCACTGACACTTTCCCTGGGGACCCCCCCCTGCCTAGGTCACTGAGGGTCTGCATAGAGGTAATGTGCTCTACTAGGGAGTCAAACTATGCAGACAGACCCTGTCACTTCACTAGCTGCGGGACCTCAGGCAGTTCGTTTCCTTATCTGCAAAACAAGGATTATCGATCAGGCCAGCCTTCCTGGGTAAATGGAGGATTAAGTAAGAAAAACTACATCATCTGGTATATAGCATGCAGCCTATAAACTTTTAACTTATATTTCCTTTTCCCACCATGCCATGAATGTGACTCCATCCAAAGACAAGCAACTGGGTGAGGGAAGGGATAGGTTTACCTGCAAACCTGGAGTGGGGATCTTGTAGGGCTTGTGGGAGCAGTTGCAATATATGAGCCATATATAAGACACATGGCACAGTGAGTGACTGCTCAGGGGTAATAGGAGGAGGGAAAGAAAGTGTAAATCTGTATGATCCTTCCCCCACCTGCTTACCTCTTCCCTGTCCCTACGGGGACAAAGGACAGACAACCCAAGCATACATCAACTGGTGAATAGATTGTTTAAAATGTGATACATGCATGCATTGGAGTATTCAGTAATAACAAGGAAAAAGTACCAATACTCAAAGATGAGCCTTAAAAATATGATACTAAATGAAAGAAGTCAGACATACACACATGCATGGACACACATATACACACACGCGTGCACACACACACACACACACACACAGCATGTGATACCATTTATACAGCATGTTCAGAATGGGAAAATCCAAGGAGATAGAAGGGCAGATGGGAGGAAATGGTGTTCCTAGCAGTGGGTGCAAGACTTCCTTTCACGGTGGTGAAAACTTTCCAACATAGTTGTGATAATGTTTGCAAAATTCTGTGAATATAATAAAAACTACTGAACTGTGTACTTTAAGGGGGAAAATTCTATGACATTTAAATTGCATATCTGAATAAAGCTGCCACATTAAAAAGACACCTCTATTCCCATCTGTTCCTTACTATTTTATGTTATTTCATATATTTATTCAAAAATAAATATATTTAGCTAATATTTGTTTCTTTGCTTATTGCCCACCATCATAATACAGGTAATATATAAGTGGAGCTCAAGGCTTTTCACTTTCACATTGCAAACAACCTTGAAAAGTGCCCGACATGAAGGGTACTAAGTAAATGAGCAGTTTAGCTGAGGGAGTTCCTGGCCTACCTCATTGATCTGAACTCCCCAGGTGACTCCATTATACCAGCAAGCCCTGACCTCTAGCCGATGTCATCAACTAACCCCTGTTCCGCAGGTGCTGACAGCATGCCTCAGTAGCTCACCATGGCCTCTACTGACATTCTGAATTTCAGTAGAATAACACAGCTTAGGGTTCCAGTGAGTCCAGGGTCTTCTGCATCAGAATCACCAAAAGTGCCTTGTAAAACAATCAGATACCTGGAACCGATTCAAGACATCCTGCATTAAAATCCTTGGGTGGGGCTCAGGATCTGCACATGTGATGGTTGTCCTTTCTCAGACACCAGAAAAAGTTAAACATTGATTTACAGTCTCAAAGCCATCCAGGGTGTGAGGCCCAACCAGAAGGTCAAAGTTTCAGGTGTGACTCTACCACCTGCTCTTTACCTTCTCTCATCACGCTGCTACCCTGGCAGCTCCACTGGCACCTACTGCTTCAGAGAACAGAAATGGTCGCTCCCTCCCACTTTGCTTGGCTCCTGAAACTTCCAGCTGCCACTCAGGTACCACCTTCCCTGCAAGTCTTCCCTGGGTCAGGTGCTGGGCTTCACACCTCCTGCAGTTCCACTCACTATAGCCCCATGGTCCTTAACCAAGGTGCCTGCTCTCACCAAGGGATATCCAGCAATCCTGGAGATATTTTTTAATTGTCACAACTGGGATGGATGTCTTACTGTCATCTAGTGGGTGGAGTCCAGAGATGCTGCTAAACCTCTTACAATACACAGAACAGACCCCGACTCAAAGGATTATCTGACCCAAAACAGTAATACTCAGACTCAGAAAGCCCACTCTAGATAGCAGTCATTGACTTCCGCTAGGACAAGAATGTGTAAGACCTGCATGACCTTGCTACCAGGTGTAGAGCCTCACACACAGCAAGTGGTCAGTAAACACCACTAAAATAAATTATTTGTACCCCTCGCCTAAGTGTGTTCAGTGATCTGGAGCTGCTAACAAACACTTATGCAATACAGCAGGATAAAGTAAATAAGTGAGTTGATCTTAGGAGAAGATACAATGAAGCCATTGGTGAACTGGGGTCAGGCAATAGGGTGGCTATAGAGAGGAGCTGAAATTTGGTTCTGGGCTTCCAGTTGGCTATTCAAAGAAGAAAAGGAAAACATGAGATTCAAGACTTCTACGCAGTAAAAGGTCCCCAGCCACTTAAAGGAAACCCAAATTTTTCCCTGATGTTGAGAAGTAAAATAGGTAACAGTCTCAACAGCATCAATATATACAGGAGTCTTCTCATGACTGCATATAATTTTCCCATAAGTTTCTTTGTTTTTCTCTCTTTCCGAAACATTCTTTTTGCAATGTTACCTGATAGCTTCTCCTCACTCCTTCAGTTTGGGCGTGGCCACATGACTAGTTTCAGCCAATGGGATGAAGACGGACATGATACAAGCAGGAGTCTCAGATGGGTTTGTGCCGCTGATGGTGATTTCCTGCATCTCTGCCATCACTATGAGAGGAACATGCCCCATGTATCCCCTGACCTGAAAACAGTGAGCAACATGTGGAGTAAAACTGACTGAGCATGTGGAAATGCAGCCTACAACAGAATCTCCCAGCTGAGTCCTTACTTGGCTTCAGAGACACCCATGGACCTGCAGGTACATGAGCAACCCCAAGTCCAGCAGTGCTTCAACAGCCATCTGCCCTGATGCCTGGGTTAAGTAGTACATGTTTGCTATTGCACACTGCAGAGCTGGAGAAGGTTTGTTATGGGGCATTATTCTGATTCTAGCCTAACAAGAATATCTCCCAGCCACAGAGTTAAAGGATAACATCAAAGAATGGCTAAATAAATAAACATGATCTTTTTTATTCAATACTGGTAAACAAACCCAGGGACTTGGCAATGAGCTATAGAGACACGATCTCCTTAAGTTGATAAATTGCCCAGTCTGGACACTGCCTTAGCCTTCTAGAGTGCTAGGATTAACTGGCATCCGCCACCAAACCCTGTTAAATGCAATCGTTAAATGGGGTTAAGTTGGAGTAAATTGTTCCATGTTACTTCAATTTTCTCCCACCTAAGCAGTAACACATTGATGACAAACTGTATTTTCCCACAAGTGACCACTAATGAGCTGGGCACTTAAAGTTACTTGATGCAAATGTGTTGATTAGATGTGGATTGGGAACATAACCGATCTGAGACATTTCAAGCAAAACAACAGACTAAAGTCTGAGTCTTTACACTGGAATCAATTGATTGAATATGTCCATATATTCAGATGTTTTAAATGCTTCCCATCATCTCTGATCTGCTAGAAGACCTAAACAGATAATGCAGAATTAATGTGGGTCTTAGATCACACGTGGTATCAGCCTCCCCTAGGTGACTGGGTTCTTTACAGTCACCTCAGACCACTCTAGAATGAGCCCAAAATTTTGCCCTCTCATGATTACGTATGGCTCTACTTTCAATTCAGAGAAACCTTTCCCAGACTGCCCTCAACTACCATACAGGCCTGGCATCCCTGGATTGTCTGCTCAGAAATTAAAAAACATAGCCCCTGTGCACAGGTGGCATTTCGGATCCCACTCTGGGTCTGCCTGATGTCTAAGGCTTTTGTAAACACAGCTATTTCATGAATAGTACAGTTCTTAGTTTTGAATGATACAAATGTGTTCTGTGTATAATGATAAAACAAATTTGAAATACTAGGCATAAATAACCTAAATCTGCCCCTGGCTACCCTTGAGTCCAGCTCTGAGCAACTCTCACCAAAATTCCACTAGAGTAAAAGCCATAGCAGGATTCAAGTTCCAATCCATCCCAGCCCAGATCCCATAAGATTTCTGACCAGGGTTTTGTGAGGGTGACAAAATGGGAATAAGAGATCTGAACAAGAACTCACAGTTCCTCTCTGTCCTTTGTGGATGTGAAAACAATTCATCACCAACAGCACTGGCATTCCACCTCCTACCAGGTGTCTGCTCATACAGGGACATCAGCTGGCGACGCCTCGGGTATTGAACCTGGAACTGAAAGGAGCCACAGAGCAGAAGGGAAGTTGAGGACAGGTCTTTCTCCTGCAGGTCCATGGCATTTCCTTTGAGCACATGTACTTGAGAGTTCTTCTCCTCCCAAAGCCCCCCACAAAGAGACTCCTCTGCCCCATCTGCATGACTTCCATATTTAATCACAAGATTCTATTGCTACATGTTTGATTACAACCACCATTTCTAAGCTCTGTAGGTATCTGCCCACTTAGGAGCCTTTAAAATAACTCCTTCGCCTGCCACATCTGACCCCATGGCTCATTCTCCCAGTTTATCCAGGCTACTTTCTCAAAGCCACCTCCTTGAGGGGGGGCCTTCCCTCACCACTCTATCGAAATTGAGTCACCCTGCTTTGAAACTCTCCATTCTCGTACCCCACTTTTTATCCTCATAGTCTCCTGACATTTATCCATGTGTTGACTTGACGGTCACTGGTGCACCCCCAAAACCAAATATTTTTCATAGTAAACAGTAGATCCAAAAGCCCTGAAGTGCAAATGGCCATTGGTGTACTAAAGGAGAAGAAAAAGGAAGTGTGGTGAGAGGCAAAATCCTAGAGATGAATGAAGGCTGGTACTCAGGGACCAGGTCACCAAGGCCTTTGCAGATCACCACAAGTGATTTGGGGTTTATTCTGAGTATATCACATAGTCTCTGGAGAGTCATCAGGTAGGGATTGGGCAGCATCATCTCAATAAATTCAATCTAAAAACCATTCTCATTTTTATGTGGAAAACATTGAATAGGCCATGATGTAAAGCAAAGAGACCAGTTAAAGCAGAGAGGCCACCATAATAGCTCAAGGGAGATGAGATAGTAGCTTGGATTAATGGGGTAACTCTGATGAAGATGAATACAAGCAGATAGAAGAATTTTGGATGCTTCTTGGCTATTTACACATAAATTGCATCTGTATTGTGGGAGAGAAAGAAAAGACAAGGATGATTCTTTAGAGACTTAAGAAGCTTAGTGTATCCAATCTCATTCTTCTGCATGTGGATACTCAGTTTTCCCAATTCCATTTTTCAAAGAGACTATAATTTCTCCATTGCATATCCTTGGTCCTTCTGTCAAAGATCAGTTAACTATATACAGATGGATTCATTTCTGTGTTCTCTGTTATGTTCCACAGGTCTGCAGAGCTAGCTTTATGAAGTACCATAACATCATGCTTAGTGTAGCTTTACAATATATTTTGAAATCAGGAAATGTGATGCCTTCAGCATATTCTCAAGATTGATTTGACTATTCATGGTCTTTTGTGGTTCCATACGAATTTTAGGATTTTTTTATATTTATGTGAACATGGCTTTTGAATTTAGTAGAGGGTGAATGGAATCTGCAGATCATTTTCAATGATATGGACATTTTTTAACAATATTAATGCTTTCAATCCATGAATGTACGATGTCTTCCCATTGGTTAGTATCTTCTTCAATTTCTTTCATTAATGTTTTGCAGTTTTCAGTCCACAAATTTTTTGCCTTCATAATTAATCCAGCAAGCACCTGGAGAAAAAAACCTTAATATCACTAAATACAAATCAAAACCACATGAAATATCACCTCACATTTGTCAGGGTGACTATCCAAAAAAAAAAAAAGACAACAAATGTTGGCACAAATATGAAGAAGTGAAACCCATGTACATTATTCATGGTAACACAAAGTGGAGTAACTGCTATGGAAAACAGAATGGACATTTCTTGAAAAAATAAGAGGACAACCCACTTGGGACCTCTTCTGTCTCTCTCTTACTCTCTCTCTCTCTCTCTCTCTCTCTCTCTCTCTCTCTCTCTCTCTCTCTCTGTCTCAGACAGAAGCTTTCTTTCCTCCAGTAAATATATTCTGCTCTTAACCTCCATTGTTCCTAAAATTCATTCTTCAGTTTTAGAGAACACAAACTCATATCAGACATCTAGCAGGTTGGAAGTTTCTTTCTCATGTATCATTTGTAGGTCTTCCACCAAGATCATTGGACAGAGGTAAGAGTTTGCTTTGTTTCATAGACTCTGGATTGAGACTTATTTAGGTAGCATGTTTATATGCACCAAATTTTGTTTTGTCTTTGCCCGTTGCTTATAACTGTATATGATTTGTCTCATATAGTTTTGTTAAAATGATGATAAATCTAAGATAAAACATGGGATAGTTATAAGGTTATGATACTTCTTTAATGGGACATGTTTTATTCGTGTTTTGTTCTTGCGTATGTTGCATTTGAACTACTTATTAAATTTATTGGTATTCCTTGCTTGGCTTTTTAGACAATAGCACTAGAGAACATAACATTAAAATGCCTCTGGTGGACTTTAACACAAACTTCTGTAAAATGGGTCTTTTTAAGTAAAATCCAGTTTGGACTTAGAAAATATATATGCTTATATAATGAAACCTGGGACTCTTTCTGCCAGATGAAAGGTGCTGAGTCAGTGGCAGTTCTTCAGAATTGGAAGACAGGTTTCACTGGAACAGACTGACTCTGATCCTTCTCCATACTCTAAAGAAAAAGTCAATCCTCTTCTCCTTCCATTTCCTTTCTCAGGCATACTCCTAATCTTTTCCCGTCACTTTGTACTTTCCTTTTCAGAGGCATGTAAAATCAGAAAGAAAAAAAAAGAACTCTAGAATGTTCCAACCTTTTCCTCATATTCAACAGCTAAGTTAAGCCCATAGAAAATGAGCATTTGCTAACACCAAAAACAGGGAAGTTATTTTAGATGAGGGACACATACCGCATCTCTGGGTCAGATGAGATATCAGAATTTTGCCCATCCAGGAGAACACACACAAAAGCCATGTTCTGGTTTAGTATTCTGGGAAGGTGTTATAGTCAGGGTTTGCAACGAAAATCATTTAATACAGAACACATAATTCATGGAATTATTTTACAATAGTCACCCAAAGAATTAAATATGAAAAGTGCAGGGAATCTGCCTACACACTAAAGATCCCCAAAAAACCTAGCTGAGGGCCCAGATCCCACATCAATATCCCACATGAGTCTAGCTGAAGATCTGGAGCTCATGACAATGTCTCATGCAAGTCTGTTTCATAGATCAGCACTGGGAAGGTCCAAAGGTCAATAGCAGAAGCCAGAAAGTCTGTGCCAGCAGAATGAAGGATCTGTGCCAGTAGGTTGAGGGTTCTGCACTGGATCCAGGAAGAGATGCTCAAAGTAAGGACCAGAGCTCTCCTAAAAAGTACCACAACCATCCTCAGTAACAATGAGGTCCCGAGCTCCTCCGACAATGAGAGCAGCCAAGTTCTTATTAGGAAGCCAGTGTGCCAAGCTTCCCCCAGAGATTTAACAATATACACCTTCTCTTCTGGAGATAGGAGGCAGCAAAGTAAAGACAAGAGCTTCCCCAAAGTGAAGCATAGCCATTCTCAGCAACAACAAGGTCACAAGCTCCTCTGATGATGAGAACAACCAAGTTCATATAAAGAGAATAGCTCAACAAGCTCCTCCGGGAGAACCAACACCACAATTTCCTCTTCAGGTCTCCTTTTTATGTTGGCAACAATCCTCAGGTGGGCCCTCCACACTCAGCACCACACTGATTCAGTTCAGGTGGTATTACAAGTTGACCATCAGTTGTCAATCCACCACAGCAGGTCTCGCTCCGGAGGATGAAACTGAGACACCGTGGAAAGAACCAACTTCTGGGTGAAACTAGGAGCTATATCTAAAGCACCACACTTACAGGACCAAAACACAGTTAAAGGATGAATTCCAAACCTTTCCTCTTCCCCTCCTAGGTCTAGTTATCATTTATGTGCATAGGAAAAATACTGTAATAATAAGTTATGGACTTTAAAATCTTTACTATAAACTTACAAAGTGCTAGGTAATGATTTTGCTCAGGCTTTTAATTATCCCTTGTAGAACTTTGACAGTGGTTACTCTGCCAGCTAGTTAAGCACTCTTAGAGAAGTCACCACTCTTAAAGTAGAGTACAGATTTCCCCACCATTTCTTTGGTGAATCCCCATTGAAGCTGGTGGTCAATGGTAATGCTGACCAGACATCTGGATTCCTTTCTAGAGGCTGATCTCTGGTTGTGTGGGCCAATAGAAACTGAAAACAACTGAGGGGTCATGACCAGGGCTACTCAGTGGTGTGTACCCAAAGGTTCCTCAAGGAAAATTGACTCCCAACCACAGAAAATGTTCCTCTTTTATGTTGTACTTATCTCTCTCTGCTATATACTAGAAATTCTCCCTAAGCTTTTCAGTGTATTTTAGAACCACGTAGACTACCCTCCCTTCAGAAATTAGGCTGAGGCAACTTGCAACAACTGTTTGCTTTTCACAGCAGCTAGCAGGAGTATGATTTACATTTGTGCTTTACATATGCTAACTAAAAGTAAAAGAGGATTTCAGTCAGCCTTTTCTTTCATGTATACATATAAAACTAATGTGCTTTTGCTGACATGTAAAATGTGATTGCTAGATGATAAATATAAGTTTAACCTATGAGCTTCAAAAATTTTAATAAAACATAGCCTTGTCCTGTTGATAGGAAAGGTTACCTAAGTGATTAGATTGATAACACAAGTGTTTGGAGATTTCTTTGCCCTAGTGCATGGGGCAAAATTTCTCCTGTCAATTTTTGGTTCTGTCTAACTCCAGGAGTGACTTCCTTTGCAGCCTGAGAAATGCTCTAACTACCAATTCACCTTTCTGCATATGCCCTCCTCCAAAGAACAAGAAATAATAGCTTATTACAAAGTTATGCTTCCTTCTTTAAACATGACTGTCACAATTAAGACCAATTGTAACTTGTACTCCTCTTTGTGGAGGAATAAGTTCACAAGCTCTCTGGGAAGATAAAATTGCATACCAGTTTGATAGTGGATAGGCTGGTTGAATTTTGTCTTCTACTCCCCAGATGGCATCCACCTGTCCTGGAGTAGAATCTACTCAAGAGATACCTTGAGGGTCTAGAAATCAAATTGAAATCAAAAGGGGATGCCCAAATTATTTCTTTTTGTAATTCAGACATAGGGCACTCAAGGTCAAAGTCTCTCACTCCTTTAGAATGCATTCTTAAGCACTGGAAGATATTTGACCCTTACATGTTGAAAAAGAGCCATTTGATATTTTTCTTCACATGCACATGGCCTGCCTACCCACTATAGCCAAAATAGAATGCAGAAGGAAGTATTAATTATGATGTTCTTTTACAACTAAAATCATTCTGTAAAAAAGAGGGAAAGTGCTCAGAATTACATTATGTTAAAACTTCCTTTACATTAAGAAATAATTCTTATTTATGCACAAAGTATAATTATAATTCATATGAGACTGCCCATGTTTATATGTCTCTTTCTCTCAGTGACTTAAAGCAGATCAAGATAGATCTTGGAAGCCAGGCGTGGTGGCGCACGCCTTTAATCCCAGCACTCGGGAGGCTGAGGGAGGAGGAGCGTTGTGAGTTCGAGGCCAGCTTGGGCTACAACGCGAGCGCAAGGCCGGCCTGAGCTACATGGCGCGACCCTGCTTCAAAAAACCAGGGCCGGGAGTTTGGCTCAGCAGCTTACGCGCCTGTCTGGCAGGCGCGAGGTTGTGAGTTCAATCCCCGGTGCTGCAAAAAAAAAAAAAAAAAAAAGATAGATCTTGGAAAATTTTCAGATGACTCTGATAAGTACATTGATGTCTTTAGAGGATTTACCCAGACCTATAAGCTAGGCTGAAAATATGTAATGTTAATCTTAAATCAAACATTGACTTCTAATGAGACACAAACAGCATTACAAGCTGCTATGCATTTAAGGGTGAATATCATATTGTTAATTTTAAACAGAAGATAGGCAGCCAAGGAAACAACCAGGTCCCACTGGAGCCTAAGCAGTACCCACCCAAGACCCCTACTGGCCTAACAGCCAGACAGGAGATTGGAGCAGGAGACATTTTCAAGTGTGTATTCTTGCAGGGCTAAGAAGGACAAAAACCAAGCCTTTTAGTTATTTTAAATTGTCAGCTATTTATCAGGAGAAATATGAAAACCCTTCTGCCTTCTTAGGTCATTTATTAGAGGCATTGGCAAAATATATGTCCATATCTCCTGATTCAATAGGACATATTTTGCTTAAAGACACGTTTATTACCCAGTCAGCGCTTGATATTAGAAAAAAGCTACAAAAGATAGCTTTGGTTCCAGATAGCTCACTTGATACTTTAGTAAAAACTACCTCTTTAGTGTTCTATAATCGGGACTGAGACAAAGCCAGGGAGAGAAAACAAAGAGACCATAAAGAGGCTGCCTTTGTTGTGGCCTTTAAAAAAAGCAGAACCTAAGTCTGATTCTTGGGTCTCCAAGAAGGGTTCAGCAATTAGGACCAACTGCTACTACTGTGGAAAGACAGGCCACTTTAAGAGAAATTGCCTTAAGAGGCCCCCCTCAAGCCATGCTCTGACTGCAGAGGCTGCCTCTGAAAGTGAGACTGCATTCTAAGGCAGAGGCCCCAGAACTCGGATGCCTATCTTCCAAGGTTGTCTGGCAAGACTAAATGGCCTTGGAGCACTTTGCTTTCTCCCTCTGGCCGAACTGTCATCTTTACCTATCATCTCCATGGAGAAGCCCTGAGTAACCATGACTGTAGAGAAAAAATAGCTTACTGCTGGACTTTGGCACAGGTTTCTTTGACCTTCTCCAACTCTGGTCTTCCTTCCAGACATCATACCTCAACAAAAACAGTCACCAGAAAATAACTCAGTTAAATTGTAACTGGAATAACTCTCTTCTCACCCATTCCTTTTACTTATGCCTAAAAGCCCAACTCCCATCCTAGAGAGATTTTATATTGTCTAAATACTGTAATACATAGATATAGCTATAGATATAGATGTGTACATAGATGATATAGAAATAGATATATCCATGTTGCCAAATAATCAGAATGATGCTGAGACTGATTTTTACAAATACAATACATACTGTTGTTCATGTACAAAAACTTAGTTTTTTATTGGTCAAAATGATATGCTAATCTGGTTCTCATAAGTCATCAAAAATTTAGAGATAATTACAACGAAAGATAGAGGGACTTATGACAAAATGTCAGACTCCATCAGTAAAGGAGTCTAAGAGCTAGTAGGTTATGATTGCTATTCCAGTCCCTTAAAAACAGTTTCTACACTTACCTGTCAGCGCTAATGCTCATGATTTGATTGAACATGCTCTAATTTCTTAGAAAATTTGTTTTACCTAGAGGATGCCAAATCCCAAGTAATTATACAGACAAAAAAAAATGAATACAATAAATTCTTTTTTGATTCCTTTTATTGAAATCCACCAGATCTTGTCCAGAGAAAAGGTTATATGACATATACCAAGGCCTTAACTAACTATACTCAGCAGGCTTTAAATGACACTGCAGCTATCTCTCTCTCCTAAATAAAAAATAAAAAATAAAATTAATGAGACTAGTCATCCTCCAAAATTCAATGGCACTAGACATTCTAACAGCAGCACAAGGGTATACTTATGCAACTGTAAAAACCAAATGTGTGTACATTACCGATCCTTCTGCTAATATCTCAATAGCTTTTCAAGATATTAGGTAACAAATCAATGGCGTGTCAGATTCTGAAATTCTCTGGACCTTATCCTTATCCTCTTTATGAGAAGCCATTTCTGGCTCCTCTTGTTGGAAATATTTGTTGACTGTATTCATAATTATCCTGTTGATCCTATTACTTGGCCCATGCATACTTGTTTCTTTGGTTTGGGCTCCTCCACGCTTAAAGCTATACACCTACTCAAGATAAAAATTCCTGGAACTTATCAAGGGCCTTTAGATAGACCCTCTATACAGTGTCTCTGACTGCCAATTAACAACTACAACCCCCTTCAGCCCAAAGGGACCAATCGGTCATTACCAATTACTTCCTAATGGCAGTTCAGGGTCCTTCTTCAGAGAGGGGAATGTTATAAGCAGCAAAGTTAGATAAAAATATTATAGGTAGTCAGACAGGGCTGGGTTCTTGAAGAAGCCAGTGCAAAAAACCAGATACCTTGTACCTGTGGGGACTACAGGTATCTTCACTAAGGGCCATACCTCAAGACAAAAGATGAAAGGGATGCACTCACATACTTCCTAAGGATCAATATCAGGGACTGATATTCTACATAAGTATCATCACCTTGAGGAAGCCAGGAAGAGCCACTAACCCAGCCTCCTATAAGTAGAGCGCTTGTTCTGTATTCATGCCTGCTTGCTATATGACTCACTTCCCCATTTGATCTTCATTTAATCAATTTTACCTGAGCAATTATACCTGTAATCTTACTGGTTGACCATAGTTTTGTCCCACCGCATGCTCACCTTGCAATTTCCCATTGTTCCCCACCTTGGACCCACCACACCTAATGGATTTGCTCTGTGAAAATCTCTAGAAAAGACAGGGTCTTTGGCAACCCACTTGGGACCTCTGCATGCGCTCTCTCACTGTCTCTCTCTCTCTCTCTCTCTCTCTCTCTCTCTCTCTCTCTCTCTCTCTCTTTCTCTGACAGAAGCTTTTTTTCTCCCAATAAATATATTCTGCTCTTTAAAAAAATAAGAGTCAAATTACCATATGATTAAGAATCTCACTTCTGGGTATTTATTCAGAAGAACTGAAATTAGGGTCTAAAAGAGATACTAACACGCTCATGTTCATTGCAGAACTATTGACAATAGCTAAGCCACAGAAACAACCTAAACGTCCATCAACAGGTGAGTGGGTAAAGAAAATGTAGAACAGCAATATGGAATAGGAAATGGAATGTTTTCCTTTAAAAACAAGAGATCCTGCAATATACAATAAGACTCCAAACTTGATAATACAGTACCAAATGAAATTAGCCAGGCAATATTACTGAGGACCAATATCTAGACTATATAAAGAACTCAAAAAATAGATCCCCAAAATAAAAGACCCAATCAACAACAGGCAACTAAACTGAACAGAAAACTTTTAGAAAAAGAAGCACAAGTGGCCAGTAAGTACATAAAAAAATGTTCAACCCTCCTGGCCATTAGAGAAATACAAATTAAAATAACACTGAGATTCTTACTCCAGAAAGAATGGCCATCATCAAGAAATCAAATAATAACAATGCTGGTGAGGCTGCAAAGAAAAGGGAATGCTTCTACCTTGTTGATAAGAATATAAACTAATACAATCACTATGGAGATCAGTGTGGAGATTACTCAAAAAACTAAAACTAGAAATTCCATTTGACCCAGGTATTTCTCTTCTAGTGTCTTTAGGAAATAGCTAAAGACATGAAACATTACAGGGATACATGAATGCCTATGTCTATAGCAGCACAATTCATAGTAGCTAACTCTTGGAATGGCTTGTATGTTCATCAACAGTGATGATGAACATCTATCTGATCTAACAGATGATGTATCTATCTGTGCATAGATACAGAAAATGTAGTATTTACACACATGCAGTACTAGAGTAGGCTTAGAGAAGGATAAACTTGAGTCATTTGTAGGAAAATGGATGCACTCTAAGACCATAATTTAAGTAAAATAAATCCAAAACACAAGTGTAAATATTCCATGGTTTCTCTTATATGAGACACCCAAAATATAAATAAAGGACAAAATAAAAGATAGAAAATAGAAAACAGGTAGATGGGTCTTTTCCAAAAGGGATAAAGGTCAAGAGATGGAGGGGTGGAGAAAAGGGGTAGGGAATGAAAAAAGAAGTAAGACGTGATATGTCCATGCACCAACTCCCCACAAGGAATGTAATCATGATATACTACAAACTGGTATTAATAAATAAATATAGCATAAGGTATTTAAACTAGATAAGTTCATAGAATTAAGTGTGGATTGGTGGTTGCCAGAAGCTAGAGAGAAGAAAAGATGGGTACCAGTGGGCATGAAGTTTCAGTTAAGCAAGATAAATTCCAAAGATCTGCTCTAAAATATTGTTCCTAGAGTCCATGGCTTTATATCTAAAATTTGTTAAGTGTGTATCTCATGTTCAATGTTCTTACCACAATAAAAGGAGATCTTTTTTAAAAACTGTGTGTGCCTTAGAACCAAGAACATAGCCCCCAAGTGACACATATTTCTACTCTGAGCTCTGTGCTCCACAATTACATGCTGATAACAGAACAAATTTTTAGACAACTCAGATTGCATCTGGCTTATCACCTAGTTTGTCCCTAAATTTATTGCTTCTCTGGAGTGAGGAGACATGTCCCTTTCTCTCTCTCCCTCTCAGGGCATATTTCAATAACATTCCTTTTTGATGAAGTAATATAAGACACAGAGGCAGTCCTAAAACTCAATTTATGAAAGTCAGTCGAGACCAGAGTTTAGATTGAAACTCCCAAACCTGCCTAATTAATGACACACATTATTGCCCCTGCTCCCGTAACTGAATGCAGCCTCCAAACCTTGACGTGTTTTCCCAACGATAAAAAGCAATAAATGAATTAGTGTCCTGAGGGACCATGGCAGGAATAAAGGGAAAGCCACGAAAGATAGATGATGTCTCAACTAATTTTATGATTTATCGATCTCCACTTTGCTCATTTCGCAATGTGGGAGAGCTCATTTTCTGCCAGGCCCACAGTGGTGTCACTCTTGCTAATAGATATGATTACCATCCCCAAAACTGTGTTTGTGAAAATAAGAAATGTGGCATCCCTCTGCTGCTGAGCTCAGCAGTTTGCTTTTATTATGTGCTGGATCTGCTATGAACCAAAATTGATGCACTTATCCAAGACTCTGTCGGGCAGTCACAAGCATTTTTCTCATTTTTCTTCCAAACAAGTTCATCTTTAAGCAAGTACAGATTCATGGTTTAAATTACTGACTTGACACATCATCAGTTTTCAGTATGGGTATTCTTATAAGGAAGATCAGAAAGATCAGGAAAGGGGATAGCAATGTCCCGAACTGTTTCTGGCTCACGTGCCAATTCGAGTTTAAAGATACATTGGTTAAGACATAATGCAAACTGAATTGGATGGTCCAGTAATTCCATTCAGTGAATATTGATTTGATACAAGTATCCTGCTAAGTATTCGTGGGGTAATCACTCATTCAATAAATATTTATTGGAGATGACAGAGATGATAGATAGACAGACAGACAGACAGATGGGTAGATAGATGTAGATAGATAGATAGATAGATAGATAGAGAAATAGAGATGATAGAGATAGAGAGAGAGATAGCTGGAATTACAGAGTGAAAAGACAGACAATGTTTATTTCTCATAGAAACTTAGTAGTAATGAGAAAAGATGGAAATTTCAAAAGTAATGACTGCGAAGAAAGTAAAACAAACATTTTAATCAACTATGCCACAGCAGTGTTGTGCATCCTATGACCAGGGGCTTACAATGACAAGCATTTGTACCTGATTTAAATCTCTCTAGTTCAGCCTACGTTTGACAGATCTAGGCTGGGGTTGGCTGCAGGCCACAAGTTTAGTTCAGTTCCATCTCAGGCATCTTTCATTCTCCTGGGACCAACAAGTCACCCTGGGCATAGTGCTCCCATGGCCCTGGAAGAGAGGAAGCAGGCAAACCCAACAACTTTATCACATTTCAAATCTCTGTTCATATCATACCCACTCATATTCTATTGGCCAAAACAAGTCATAGGCCAACCCTAAAATCATGGAGTAAGAAAGTAAACTCCACCCACAGTTGAAGAGGAAAGGCAATGAACATTTTTAGGGGGTAGTAATCTAAACTATTACATGGAATGATGACGTTTTGTTTTGTTTTGTTTTGTTTTTGAGACAGGGTCTCTCTGTGTAGTTCAGGCTGGCCTTGAACTCACTATGTAACCCAGGGTGGTCTAGAACTTGTGGTGATCCTCCTGCCTCAGCCTCCCAAGTGCTAGGATTACAAGCATGCACCACCATGCCTGACTAGTGATGAGATTTTTGAATGTGCTTCATAAGGGTTCAGAGAGGGAATGTGCTGAATAAGGGGATGATGTCAGGGAGGTCAGAGATCTCCTTGGGCTGTGGAAAGGAAGAGCACATGTGATCTTTAATTTAAAATAATCACTTTCCCTGCTGCCAGGAAAATGAAATGGAAGCAATGAGTCCCACTAGGACTCTGGCTCAGGGTTCAGGACGGCAATGATGGATACCATGAACTTGAGCAGTGGCAGTGGAGAAGGAAGAAAATAACTGAACTGAGAAACAAAAGGAAATGGGCAGAGTCTCCAGGTAGATAACATCACACATAGTCCCTGACCTCAGAGAGCTAGTGATCTATTAGATTTTTTTTTTTTAAATTACTGTTTGTAATCCCAGCACTCGGGAGGCTGAGGTAGGTGGAGCATTGTGAGTTCGAGGCCGGTTTGGGCTACAACGCGAGCGTAAGGCCGGCCTGAGCTACATTGTGCGACCCTGCCTCAAAAAAACCAGGGCCGGGAGTTTGGCTCAGTTCCTTAAGCGCCTGCCCTGGCAGGCGCGAGGTTGTGAGTTCAATCCCTGGTGCCGCAAAAAACAAAAAAAACAACAAAAAAAAAATTACTGTTTGTAAATAGCTATGGTATGGTGAGGCATATTTTTTAATGAGACCATAAACAAAGTACAAAGGAAATACAAAGAGAACTGTGGACTTTGAGGGCATTTGGAGAACCTCAAAAAGGATGTAATAGTGGAGCTCATTTTCAAATGTGTCATCTCGAATGGCACCAAGCTGGTGAGAAAGAATCATCTTAATAGGACAGAGGATGTGTCACAAAGTCACACCTACAGTGGGGACACCTGAAAGTGTAACAGCCAAGCACAGGGAGAACAACTTTCCACAAAAACAAGAATGAGTGGTGCAAAAGGACCTGCTTTGATCCATTGCTGGAAACCCAGTGCATCTGAAAGAAGAGGCTGTCAGGCAGTTGGGTCAAGGACATTGGTATACCCAGAGGGAATCCTTGAATTTGTTACCATTGTGCCAAAGGTGAACCAGGCAGGGATCTGAGGAATGCAACCTGACAAAGACAAATCCTTGAAATTGAAAGACTTGAATGCCCAGACCCAGTTGTGTTTCCTGCCAGCCTGGTAATTTCTTGGTACCTCAGTTTCCACACTTCTAAAATGACAGGACTTGTGTAACATGAGCAGACATGCAGGCCGAGGTACACAGAACATCACAGACTCTCAAACACATGTTGAGCAAATAAACAAATAAGTAACACTGTATCATTCGTAACTGTAAAACTTCAGGAACTATGAATGTCCCCTCAATAAGGCAATAATTAAACGATGGTTTTTTCATATATTGTAATATTATGAAGTGATGCAAAAATTTTCTTATAGAAAAATTCATTATTTGAAATGTAGAAATACAGAAAGATGCCGAGAAGAAAAGACTCACTCCCCAGAGACAACCTCCATTAACATTTTCTAGGATATATTTCTGTTCTGTGTTGTACATTTTTAGCATGAGGGTATTCATGAGCCCATATGAATTTATCTAACATAACTGAAATCATATCTAATGTATGAATCTCAATCCTGCTTTTTTTCCTACTTAACTGAGGTATTTTTCCCATATCTGTAAATTTTTACAAAGAAGTTTAATGATGTGAGAAATTGCTGCTGATATTATGAGAGTGGAAACTGGAATGCAAAATTATATATTCAATATGATTTTGGCTACACACAGAGTTCATGAAGATGGGCATGTGTATGTGTGCTGTGTATGAATAACCCTAAAGAAATATACCCAATGTTAACAACAATTGTCTTTGGGCTGTGGGGTTACAGCTCGCTGTCATTTTGTCTTTTATATTTTTCTGCAGGTTCTTCACTATGCAAAAAGCAAGTGTCACTATTTCATTGGGGAGGCAAGATTTTTTAACTAGAGACAATAAATATGAAAGAAAGTGAGAATAAACTAGCTAACCAGTTGATACACATGACTCTGTGACTCCACAAACTAGAAGGGACAATTCCAGCCTCAGGCTCATCTTGGCCTCTTTCTTGAGCAAAAGAACAGAGGTCATGGGGCAGGAGAAGATTTCATGCTGAGCATCAAGGGAACCCAGAGGGTCTGTTACAGTAGTCCAGGAGCCATAAAATAAGAGGACAGACCCAGGGGGCCTGGCAATGCAGGACACACAGAACAGCATACTGGAAGACTTCAGATATTGAAAGTCAGGGGTCCAGAAAAGCAGACCAACAGCCTTTTTCCCAGGCTTCCTATGGCAGGAAATGCAAGGAAATCTAAAACCTGAGTCTGAGGACTACCTCAAACCTCACTGTCCTGACCATGAAAGCAAGACCCATCTTGGCTATCATTTTCCCCAAAGCTGTTTCATGGAGGGTAGTGGAAGCCTAACATCATGATTTGAAAGGACCTTTTGGTTTCATCAGCTTTCTTATTGGCTTATTAACATCCTGCCATTGCCTGGAAAGGAAAGGCAAATTGTTTTAGTCTGGCATTCAAGGCTTCCCTGAAACTCTCTAGCAACCAGCTTCATTTCTCCATTGTAGTGAATTGGTGACTGATGGTCAGTTTAAACAGCAGCTGAACTGAATCAGCATAGCACTGAACATGGATGGCCAACCTGAGGACTGTTGCCAGCATAAAAATGAGACCTGAAAAGAAAGAGTAGCATCATGGGTTCTCCTAAATGAGTGCTGTTGTTTGGAGCTGTTGGTTCTTTTGGAGTTGTTGGTACTCCCAAAGGAGTTTGTCCTGCTGGCTCCCCTGATATGAACTTGGCTGTTATCAATGGAGGAGCTCGAGACCTCATTGCTGAGAATGGCTGCAGTTCACTTTGGGAGAACACTGGTCCTTACTTTGAGCATCACTTCCTGGCTCCAGAGGAGAAGATGTGTGTTGTTCAATCTCCAGGAGAAGCTTGTCATGCTGGTTTCCCGATATGGACTTGGCTGTTCTAACCATTGGAGGAGGCCAAAACCTCACTGTTGCTCTGAGGATGACTGTGGTACTTTCTGGGGGAGCCCTGAGTATCTCTTCTTGGCTCCAGTGCAAAACCCTCAACCTACTGGCATAGATCCTTCACCCCGCTGGCGTACACTTTCTAGCTTCTGCCACTGACCTTTGGGTCTTTCCAACAGAGATTCATGAAATAGACTCACATGAGTCTATCTAGGTTTTCAGTTGAACTCACACAGGTTATTGCCATGGGATTCAGACCCTCAGCTGGATTTTCTAGGTCTTAGTGTTGTGGATAGATTTCCTGCACTTTCTTTGTATTTGACTCCTTGGGTGACTATTATAAATAATACTATAAATTATGTGTCCTGTATATAACTGTTTTCCTTTCAACACCTGACTACAACATCCATCTACACACACACACACACACACACACACACTCACACACTATTGTCCAAATTTGTTAGATTTGTGCTCACGATGTTCTCTCTCCTGGAATGTTTTAATCCATTTCCACTTATATTTTTATATCCTCAAAGCTTCTTTCTTTAAAGAAAATTTTGGAAAAGCTGAATGAAACAAAACAAAGACTTTGATCATAGAGGCTCTGTTCCAATCCAGGTCTCTCTATTGACTTCTTGATCATGAAAAAGTCTAATCATCTGATCCAAATTTTCTCTTCAGGATAGTTAAATGATTAAAAAAGTACAGGTCTAAAATGTCCCCCAAAAGTCACATGTGTTCATAAAGGGATCTCTTAGAAGGTTACTGGATCATGAGGGTACTTTATTCATGAGTGGATTAATTCATTGATGAGTTCATAGATGAATGTGCTGTTGAGAGGCAGGGCCTGGCTAGAAGTGGTCACTGGCAATGTGACCTGAAATGGCATATTGTTGACCCCAGTTCCTCCTTTCTTTACTTCTTGGCCACCATGGGTTGAGCAGCTTTCCCCCATCATATCACTTCTGCCCTGGAGTCAACCAACCATAGACTGAACCCACTAAAACCATAAACCAAAATAAACCTCCCCTCTTTTAAATTGCAAATGTCAGGTGTTTCATCCCAGCAATGGGAAAGTGGCTAATAAAATGTTTAAATATTCCTCAAAAGTATACTATAATGGTTAAGGGCAAAAATGTATTTCAGATATCTGTTGAAATGCAGTCAAATATACAGTACTTCAATAAATGTCAACAAATGTCATAAATGCCATATTCTGTTTCTTAGGACCAGTTTTCCACCTCATTATCTCATTTTCTGGATAGTACTTTGCCTGGATGTTTGACATCTTGTGCCCAAGTTTGCTGGAGTATCCTAGAGTCAAGGATAATTCTATTGCTACCTCAGAGTTTAGGCAGAGTTGGGTTTTGTCCCAATTCAGACATCTAGTTGTGTGACCTCGAACAAATCATTTCTGAGAGCCTCAGTTTTCCCATATGAGAAACAGGTTTAAGATTAAATGTTGAAAGTACTCCACAAGATAATGCATGAAATGCAGTTAGAACAGGGTCTAGCACCCAAGAAGTACTAAAAGGGCCTGTGGTTACTGTCTCATTGGGTCATGGTAAAGAGGGCATGAACTTGGGCACACTAGCTCATCCAGAGTCCTAGCACACAGTGGGACCTCCAGAGACACCAGTGTTAGAATCTGCCATTTGGAAGCCAAGTCCAACACCCTGCTTTCCACTCCCAAGCCATTTTATAGATATCAGTCAATCGGTTTTCAGACTCTACATTTTTAGTCTAAAAAGGCCTTTCTTTTTCCTTCTTCCTCCCAGTCACCCTCCCAGCCCTAAACAGAAGGATCCCTGGAGCCAAGTGAGGTAGTCTGCCCACATCATGAGGGCCTAGGGCCCAGGCAGCATGCTGTCTGGCTACTTTGAAGCCAGGCAGAATCCAGCTCTGGAGAACATCCACAGGCTTACTGCATTTCCTCCCCATAAAGGAGCCTCCACAAGCACCTCTCATCGACCAGCTAATGGGCTTACAAGATTTCGCTCCCCAGGAAGCTGACTTTAATAATGGGATGCCAAGGAAAAACTGATCCTAGCTGGGAGAGGGAGGGAGGGCAGGTGAGGGCACCAGGCTGAAGCTGAGTGACACCTCCTATGTGAAGTTGATTCATGTCGGAGCAAATCTGGGCAGGGACCAGCTGATTCAGGCAGTTAAGTTATTGCTCTGCCAGTTTAATATTTTGCCATCTGCTAACTGAAGGCTCTACTGCCTGCTGGGTCCTATAAAGACTTTTATTTATTATATTACACATGGCAACATCTGCCACCGGATGCGGCTCTACTCGGAGCCCTAATTAAACAAACACACACTCCAGCGACAGCAGAGGGCCGGGTCGCATTCTGAGTGAGCTGAGCTGTTGCAGGGAGTTTAAAACTTGGAGGATCCCACCCAAAATCTCCACAGCAGCATGTGGGACATTCAGCTCCCATCCCAATGCTCACTAAAGATTACAACCCATTAAAATAGGCTGGAAAAATGGGTTTTAATAAACATAGGCTGAGTTTTTATCTCCACCTCGCCTCACTGCCAAATAAGATTTGGACTTTTGGACTTGGTTTAGCCAGAGGTTAGAATTCTGCTTCTCCTAAAACACTGTCATCTGGTCCCTTGCCATCTTTATTCTTCCATCTCTTTGTGAACACTGAGAAATGCTAAAAAGCCCTGTTTAAAAAAAAACGCTACAGATGAAGTGAATTCCAAGGTCACCATTTGTTTTTCTCATTCATACATGTATTCAATAAATAATTATTGCCAGATGTAGAGGTGCACACCTGTGGGCTCAGCACTCAGAGGCTGAGGCAAGAGGATCACTGGGTTACAAAGTGACTACAAGGCCAGCCTGAACTGCATAGAGAGACCCTGCCTCAAAAAAAGGACTAATAAATAAATAAATATTGAGTTCTGGCTGTATGGCCCACACTTTAGTAGGTGATCTGGTAAATAAGGTAGACTCTTCTGCCTTCATAAATGGTATGTGACCAGAGTCTTCAAGAGGACAAATAAATAAGATAATCACAGACTATGATAGATGCTAGGAAGGAGATGAAGAGGATGATGGATGTGCTAATAAGTTGTTAGAGGCTAGACTGATAAATGTGTGTATGAGTTTCCTGTTGCTGCTATAACAAGTTACTATAAACTTAATGGCTTAGAACAACGCAAATATGTAATCTGACAAATCTGTACTACAGATGCTCAACATGGCTAAAATTATCAGCCTAAATCAAGTCACTGGTCTAAAATCAAGCCTCAGTAGACTGCTCCTTTTGGAGACTAGAACAGGATCTTTTCCCTCACCCTTTCTATCTTCTAGAAGCTGCCCACATTCTTTGGCTTATGGCCCCTTCCTCCATCTTCAAAGGCAGCAGAAGAGCTTTTTTCTAATCTTGTTCTCATCGTTATACTTCTTACTCTGCCTCCATCTTCCACTTTCCAGGATCTTAGTGATTACATTAAGTCCACCTAGAAACTCCAGGATAAGTCCCCTACTTTAAGGGTAGCTGATTAGTAAACTTAATACCATCTGTGATCTTTATTGCCCTTACCATGTCACTTATTATATTCACTGGTTCTAGGTATTCAAATGTGGATATCTTTGGAGGGTCTTCATTATGCATATGAAAATGGAACAGAGTGACCTTAGGAGAGCTGCTCTGGGATGTGACAATAGAAGAGGTTGCAATCAGTAGGAAATGGATGTGCAAAGATCCAGAAGCAAGAAAGAACTTAGAATGGTAGTAGCAGTGATGGAAAGTGGCATGGGTTTGAGAGAATCATAGAGTCATAGTTAAGAGAAAGGTGGCTAAAATGAAACTGAAGAGTTACAGTCAGACCATATACAGTTTTGCATGTCTTACAGAGGCAGCCTGGTACAATAGTAAATGATTTCTACATGCTAGACATAAAAGAGAACTTACTTTCATTCAACACCTTGTGCCACGAGCTTTAATCATCTCATTTAATTCCTAAAACAAGTACATAAAATATGCGCTACAATTTACAATCACAACCCTACCAAATTCCAGCCTAGAGAGAGGAGGCAAAAGGACGGAATGTGAGCATTTTCCTTTCAAACAGTGTGACCTGGAGGTGCACAAGTCACTTCTGCTCACACTTCATTGGCAGTAACTTACACACCCACACAGTTGCAAGAGAAAGTGGAAAATGTAGGATCTAGCTGGTTGGTCAGTTCCACAGCTGATGTTGGCAAGGAAGAAGGAGAAAATAAACACTGGAATATAATTAATACTCTGCCACAAAGGATGACTGGTTTTTTTTTTGTTTGTTTGTTTGTTTTTTTGTTTTTTTGGTTTATCTAAGTCTAAGCAGTCCTTGCCCACTGGATACTGCTTTAAAAATATAAAATTTTAAAATCAATTAATCTCTATTGTCCAGAGAATCAAATTAATTTCCTTTCAGGGATTAAAAGTAAAAATAACCTGATCCTGAGTAAATCTCACTCCTGTCCTTGGAAAAAGTACAGGATGAGCCAAGCCCACAGTTGATGAATGCACAAACCTCATCTGATGCAGGAGCTCTGCAGACACATAAGGCTGCCCTGACAGATCACAGCTCAAAAGCATTGCCTCCAGGTTCAACAGCACCACCTGTTAGTAAGGAGCACCAACCAACCAATAAACACAGTACCAGTGTTTTCCCCTATACAGGAAAGACTAGTTATAAGGATCTCTTAACTATATAAGATTCTGGGAATTTTTCAATGATCCATTGGAGAGAAAAGCCTTTCATTCAGCATTCTAGCTAACCCAGAAACTGGTGACTGATTTAAATTTGGGGAAAAAAATAAATAAAAGCACTTGACAATTCTTGCTCTGCAGGTATTTATGGAAATGCTTATTTCTGTCAATAACAGAGATTTTTTTAAAAAAAAAAATTATCCAGAGATCTCCTAAAACATGCTGAGAAACATGGGTCAATAAAAATGTCAAACATCTGGCTTATAAAAATGCAGAGAGACTCGTGAAGAGCCAGGTGGCCCTTCCAGAAACACTCCAACTGCAAATTTAGAATAAAACCCTACTTGAGAGATTGTTTACCTGGGATCACTGGAGTAACAGGGCAGGCTGATGAGGAAGGGACTCAGTAGGGGCCTTCAGGATACTTACAATAGAATCACCTGATTGTCACATAAGCTTAAGACCTGATACCCATTTGTTGCTGGTCTCTCCACCTATGGTTAATTTACTCAAGGTTTCTGAATGTTCTCCCTAGGCTTCACACTCTGCCTGGCTATGGGGGAAGAGGAGGAACTATTGAATAGGAAAGATGCAGTAAAATAAATACAGAAATAACATGCAGTATCCTTACCAGATTACAGATTTTAGGAAAACCCTTACAAATATCTATAAATGAAACTTAGTGCCTCAAATGCTTCCTCTGTGAAATGAGATGTCTAGTCATTTTCCTTATTGCTGGGACAGAATACCTGCCACCTGCAACTTGAAGGAGGAGAGGTTTATTAGGGCAGATGTTTTTAACCCATGGTCAGTGGGTACCAAGGCAGAAGCAGCATGGTGAAAGGACCTACCATAGAGGAAAGCTGCTCATATCCTGGTGCCCAGGAAGCAGAGACAGAAGAAAGGAGCCCAGGAGGTAGATACACCCTTCCAGGTCACACCCAATGACCCACCTCCAACCATGCCCCACCTTCCAACAATAGCTCTGACTTTGAGGGCCTGAGACTTTGGGAAGACTCCAGGTAGGAACCACAATATGAGACGAAGGAGCTGGGCATGGTGGAGCATGCCTTTAATCCCAGCACTTGAGAGGCTGAGGCAAGAGGTTTGTTGTGAGTTCAAGGCCAGCCTGAACTGCATAGTGAGACCCTGTCTCAAAAAATAGGCCTGGGGATTTAGCTCAGTGGCCTAAGCACCTGCCTGGCAGGTGCAAGTTTATGAGTTCACTCCCCGGTACCAAAAAAAATGAAAAACATATGAGATAAACGTTCTAACAGCTGGTATAAACTGCATGTTACAAGAATACAGGGGAGCAAGAATTTCAACTCAACCCTGTGGCTCTGGATAGTCACTAAGGAAGTGGCACTTGAGGAAGATGTCAAAGGAAGGGAGGGATTCAGAGGAGTGGAGATTGTGTGGAGGGGACAATGTGGAAGGCTTCTCTGAGCCTGTATCTTATGAATGGGTTACAGGGCTACTGTGTAGGTTAGATCATGCTTTGCAGTACACCCAACAGTATACAAGATTTTTAAAAGTATGAAGTGATTATGACAAAAATAACAAATCATTGACTATGGCAAATTCGGGAACGAGAATCTGAGACTCCCACTTAAGGGCATTTTGTTGGAAATGAGACAAAGTTGGTAGCACCCCCTGGTTCCGAGTAAATGCAAAGGCACACCCTCTCTGCCTGAAAGCACTCCTAGGTAGGCCATCAGGATTTCCAAAGATTAATATCAAATCTCTCTGAGGTTCACAATTGAAGCACTACCAAACTTACTAGGAAGTGGGCCAGCATGAGTGCGAATCAGCAGAGGTAATTAACAACATATTTTATCCCCAGTAACGTTAGATCTTGGAATCACTAAAACAACCAGATATATAATATTAAAAAATTGTGATTAACATATTTAAACAAATAAAAGATGAAATGGTAAAAAATAATAAAGTAATCAGAGATCAAGGTATTGCTGAAAAGCAATCAAGTAAAAATTTGGGTAATCAAATATGTAATTGTTAAAATCAAATACTAAATTCAGATTAGTAATAGCCCAGAAGAGAATTAAGGTCCAAAAATATATCTAAAGAAATTGCTAGAATATAATGTAAATAGACTAAGATAATAGAGCTATTAAAGAGAAGTTAAGAGGGCTGGGGGATATAGCTCAGTGGTACAGCATCTGCCTGCAAGCACGAGGTCCTGAGTTTGATTCCTGGTACAAAAAAACAAGCAAAAAAGAGAGAGAAGTTAAGAGATGTGAAGAACAGAAAGAGACAGAAAACTTAATATATGCTTAACTGGAATCCCAGAAGGAAAGAATGGAATGATTTGATGAAAGGTAATAAATCAATAATAGTTGGAAATTTTCCAGAAATAGTAAAAATTTAAGTCTTCAGATGCAACAAAGACAAGGAGTCAGCCCGATTCATGGACTGCAGGCGAGGAGAACAAGAAGCCAACAAGAAGCCAAGCCCTCCCTGTGAGTCAGTGCCATGCACAGGCCACTGTGGGGAGAACAAGATACCAGCCCCTTCTGGCATATGGGCTTGGAGACAAGAAGAACCAATGTCCCCCCCAACCCACCCCAGAAGCAACTAGCTGATCCAGAGAAACACAGGCTGCCATGATAGTTATTGAGGTAAAATACAACTTGATACTTGTAGAGTTTAGTGTTTCACTGACTTTACAGGCCTAAACCTGGTAGTCTTATCATCTATTTAGAGGATAACAATATGAAATGTAGCATCTATGGGGGATCTCCTTCTCAAGGTAGTAGCCATTGCTAATCCCCTATTATCTTGTTTTGAAGTCCTGTATCATTTTCATTGTTTAGTTTCATTGGGTTTTATTCTGTTTTGCCTTGTTTGATTTTATTATATCCAGTGGCATGGGCAGCTATTTCAAAGATAACAAGCTATATTATGGTAGCCATTTTAGATTTACTATTATCTTGTTTTGAAGTCCTTACTATTATCTTGTTTTGAAGTCCTTTATTGCAGTCCCTGTTTTGTTTTTATTATTTTTATTCTGTTCTGTTTTGTTTGATTTTTACTATGTCTGAAGGTATCTGCAGTTATTTTGAAGACAATGAGAGGCATTATGGAACCACTGTTGATTTTCTCTCATCTTGTTTTAAAGTTCTATATCACTTGCACTGTTTTGTTTTGACTGGCTTTATTCTGCTTCATTTTGCTTGGCTTTATTCTCTTTAAATAAAAATTACAAAAAAAAAAAGGACAACGTATACACAAACTCCTTTGCCTACACTGTGATGACATCACAATAAACCCTGCATAAACTGGAAACATCATAAGATGAAAATTCATTTAATATACTTAACTTACCAAGCATCATATCTTAACAACATAGCACACTGTAGATTATCAGGGTCCCATGACTGGTTGGGAACTGTGGCTCAGTGCTACTACCCAGAATCATAAGGGGGTATTGTACCACATAGCACTAGTCCAGAAAAGATCAAATTTCAAACTTTTGAAATGCACATCGTTTTTGCATCATAAATCTGAAAAAATCATAAGTTGAATGAGCATAAATCCGGGACCATCTGTATAGGCAAGATGAATAAATCCAACCTTGACATAATACAATAAAACTGCAGAACATCAGAGACAGAAGCCCTAAAAGTTCCAGGGGAAAAGGTAGATAACCATCCAAAGAGCCACATTTAGGTCATCACCTAAGGAAGCCAGGAAACTCTGGAGTAATATCTTTAAAATTCTAAGAGAAAATAATGGTAATTCCAGAACTATGCACCAGGAAAATACATCTTTCAAGAAATTGTGAGATGACATATTCATATAAACAAAAGTGAGAGATTTTACTGTCAACAGATGCTCACTAGAGGAATTCTAAAGGAAACAGGAAAAGAAAATGGCATAGAAGGATGGTCTCAAGAACAAGAATAGTCAGCAGATAAACTTATAAGCTGGTAGATGACTCTAAAACATTATCTGTATAAAATAATAGCCATCTGATTTGTGAGAACTTTTTTATAATTGAACATGAGCCATTAGAAACTATCTTTCTATTTTTTCTTTTTATTGGCAAATCTTAGATATATATGGTGATCACATTCATCATAGGGAATCTGTACCTGTACATGATTCTTGATTCTTCTTTTTTTCCCCAATCTCCTTCCCTCTCTTCAACCCTGCTTCTTCTTATTTACAAAAACTTTGTTTCCATCTTTCCCTTCTATTCTCTTTTTCTCTTTCTTTCCTTCTTTCCTTCCCTTGTTCCCTTTCCCATTTGAGTATTTTCTTCCCATTTCCTAATATCTGTTACATATTTTGGTTCTTATTTACACTTTGGTTTCTCACACCAGAGAAACAATGAGATATTTAAAGTGTGTCCAATTTATTTCGCTTAAGAATATGGCCTCAAGGTGTGTACATTTACCTAGAAATGCCTCAAGTTTGTCTTTCTTTATAGCAGAGTACTACTTCATTGCATAAGAAAAAAACACATCTTCTTAATTCATTCATCCAATGATGGGCATGTGGGCTGATTCCAAGCTTTAGCTATTACAAATTGTGCTGCTATAAACATGGGTGTGCATAAATTGCTATAGTATGGTGTTTTTAATTCTTTCGGGAAGATATGAAGAAAAGGAAGAGCTAGTTCAAATGGAAACTCTAGTTTTAGTTTTTTGAGTAATCTTCGCAATGATTTCCACAGTGGTTGCATGAGTCTACACTCACACAAACAGAGGAAAATGGTTCCTTTTTCCCAATAGCCCATCCAGCATTTGTTATTGATTGATATCTTTATAATAGTCATTCTTTTTGAAGTGATATAAAATCTCAGTGTTGTTTTAATTTGCATTTTTCAAATGGTCAGTGATGTTGGATACTTTCATGTATTTATTTGCTGTTTGTACTTCTTTATCTGAGAAATGTCTACTCATTTCAGATGCCCATTTTTGGGTAGGGTCTTTAAATTTGGGGGGTGGTGGTGTTGTTCTTTATGTATTCTGAATGTCAGCATTTTGTCTGAGAAAGAGCTGGCAAAATTTTTCCCACTCTGTGCTTTGTCTCTTCACTCTGTTAGTGGTTTGTTTTGCTGTGCAAAATTTCTTTAATAAAATGAGATCCCATTTGTTAATTCTTTGGAACAAGACAAAGATGTCCACTATCACCCCCTCCTATTCAATCTAGTTCTAGAAACACTGGCCAGACCAAAAGAAAGAAATAAAGAGAATAAGGATAGGAAAGGAAGAAGTTAAATTATCATGATTTGTGAATGACATGATACTTCACATAGAAGACCCCAAAAATTCTACCAAAATACTTCTAGATTTAATAACCAAATTCAGCAGCATAGTTAGATACAAAGTCAACACTCAAAAATTAATAGCATTCTTATACACAAATAACAAACTCGCCAAAAGAGAAATTTGGTAAACCACACATTTCACAATTAGCATCGAAAAAATTAAATACTTAAGTATAAATCTAATGAAGGAAGTAAAAGATCTTTATATTGAAAACTGCAGCACTCTGAAAAAAGATAAAAAAGTGTGTCAGAAAATGGAAAGATATCCCTTATTCTTGGGTAGGCAGAACCAAAGTAGTGAAAATGGCCATACTTCCATAATTACTATGCAGATTTAATGCAATCCCAGTCAAAATACCAACAGCATACCTCACAGAATTAGAGAAAATAATCCTAAAATTCATCTGAAAGCAGAAAAGACCTAGAATAGCAAAAGCAATCCTAGGCAACACTGACAAGACAAGGAGCATTACAATTCATGACTTGAAATTATACTACAAAGCTATGGTGATTAAAAAAAAAGCAGCATGGTACTGGCAAAAGAAAAAAAAAACGCAAGGATCGATGGAACAGATTAGAAGATACAGAAACAACTCCAAACACACTCAGCCACCTTATCCTTGACAAAGGGGCCAAACACCTTTTCTGGAAGAAAGATAACCTTCTTAATAAATGGTGCTAGAAAAACTGGCTTTCCATATACCAAAGATTCAACCTAGACCCATATCTCTCACCATGCACTAAACTAAAACTGAAGTGGACCAAAGACCTAAATGTTGAAACAGAAACCCTAAATCTATTGGAAGATAGAATAGGTGTAACTCCTGAAGATGTAGGTGAAGGCAAAAACTTTGTGAAGATTTTTTAGAGACAAACATGAAACCTGTTGATAACATTGGCATTTAATTCATGTGGAAGTCATTTACACTAGAGTACTATAAAGTCTTTGTATTGCTACAAAGAGGAAGTTAAGATATTTATAGACTTTCAATTTTATTAGACCTGCGTAGTAAAATCCCAAGAGAAAATAATAGAAAAGGGATTTTAAGTGTTTGAAATTTTAAAACTTTTGGAATTTTAATTTTGGAATTTTAAAATTTATATTCTCAAATTTTAAGATTCTAAACTAGTTGAGGAAAAAATAAAACATGAAAACCAAACAAAAACATCCATTCAAAAATGAAGAAGAGAAAAGTAACATAGAAAAAATGGAATAAATCTTAAAAACCAGACTGAGTGGGAAAAAAAGCACATCCACGAATATTACTTATGACTTCAGTTCATTTGTACAACACTCAAAAACAAGAAAAACCACATACATGGTATATATAAGAGAGATTTGTGTACATGCATATATATGTACACACATTTCTGATAAAGCTAATAAAGCAAATAAAAAGAATGATGAAACCAGAACAACAGATTTCTGTATAGGAATAGGATGAGGCATGGGAAAGGTAATTGCCAACCAGTAGTATTGGTAATTTTAGTTCATCAGCTGGACAATGATTTTATGGGCTTTGGTCTTCATTTTGTTAATATACTTTATACACATATATATTCATTCCTTTGTTTCAAATATTGCATTTTAAAAGATGTAAAAAATAAATAAATAAGTCAAACAATAAAAGGATATGTTTCTGTAGGATGAGAGCAAAACCAAGGCTTTTCTATGTCACCTTTGTTGTGTACACAGTGGGCCCCAACAAATGTCTGTTTGTAATACAACCAGGGAATTTGTTTGACTCTGTGAGTTATAAAAGGATGAGAAAAACTAAAGCAAATGTCAGTGCAGCAGAAAAAAGACCAAATTATATGGTAATACAGCATATAAAATAGTACAATGGGCATGATACAGGTAATAGTAACAGAAAAACAAATCAGCTTTCCAGTCATGAATGACACCGATGCTGTGACTTTGGCCAGGAAGCATGCCTGTAGCTACTCTGGGCTTTGGGTTGTTAAATCATGATGAATGATCCCATAAGGAACCAAACAAGATCAGTGGAATTCATTCATTTGCCTGGTGCCCTGGGAACGCTTTCATTTCCCCCAAGACCTGACTGCCTCCTCCCATTATTACAGGCAGCAGTCAGTCCCTACTATACCGACTAACAATAAAGTGAGAGGGGGATGCGGGATCACAAGCCAGCAACCTGACATAGCCACAAAGGTTGGAAAAGAAACCTCTCTCACATTCAGCCCAGCAGGACAATTGTGGGGAGACTGAGTGACACACTTAAGAGTCAAATTCCCTCTGTAACTGCCTGTTATGTGTCTGTATGTCAATTATTTCTCCTGCACAAGGCTCAGTTTTTGCATTAGGAAAATGGGAATAATGATGTACAAATGGAGGATTATTAAGAAGACATCTGCTTGCACCAGGCCTAGCACATAGCAGATGCCCCACAATATGCTTCCTTTCCTTAGTAAACTGCCTACACATCTTCACACCTGACCCTCCACTTCTAAACAAAGAAGAAATTGTAATCATGAGTGACAGAGGAAAAGAATGCCATTTAAAACTACTACTGACTGCAGCTGCTTCTGTCCCTAAGGGAGAGACATTATTTCTCTCCAGACTAAATATATTTTCTTTAGCAAAATACTTTGATAGGCAGCTTTGGTTATGAAATATGAGGCCCCCCAGGGCATAGTTTAGAAGGAGACAGTGAAACAAAGAGATAACAGAACAGCCTTGCATTGTGTAAATGAGCATGCTAGGGATTGGTAACATGCTGAGAAGCTGGGCGATAAGAGAAAACACACTGCAACAGCAACCCCCCATCTCTACCTGCCAACCCATGCTATCATCTCTTCCTCTTGCTTTATGTCTCTCATTAGAAATAACAGTAATCTCCCTTACCTGGGTGGGATACATTCTAAGACCTCTCAGCCAAAGCCTAAAACCAGACTAAATATATTTTCTTTAGCAAAATACTTACATATATTGCTTTTTCCTAAACAAACATTCACAAATCTAGTATTTTTTTCTATCTTAACTAAGCATTATTGCATGCTGTGGCTGTAGCTTTTGCAATTCAAGGTGTGACAGCAAAGAAAAAAAATCAAAAATTTCTTTTCCCTTCTTTAACATTTCATTAACAGAAGATTTATTCTTCCCATAGGTCTTGGCAACCTCAGCACACAACTTTTTTCTTTACTAATTAGGTCAAGAACTTCTACCTTTTCACTTAAAGGAAGTACTTTTTAGCTTTACCTTGGTGTATCTGAATTGTCAACACTGCTATTATTGTATTTTGGGACCATTATTAAATAAAATAAGAATTACTTGATCATAAGCACTGCAATACCAATACCATGATAGTTCATGTGATCACCAAGATGGCCAATGGACAAGTAGTATACACACTACAGACACTCAGGAAAAAGAATGATTCATGTCTTAGGGAAGATGGTGCAATATTTCATCAGGCTACACATAACAATGCACAATTTACAATTTGCTTATTTCTGGAATTTTCCATTTAACTCCAGACAATGGATGGGCTCAGGCAATTAAAACCACAACTAGCAAAACCATGGATAAGGAAAGAACTGTTCTACCAGCATCTTACATACTTAGCATATCTTGTTGTTTATTGTCTATCTATCCTCTTCACAATATAAACTCCATAAGGGCAGAATTTTGGTCTATTTTATTCACTATTGTTTCTCTAGGGCCCAGAAGATTTCCTGGGAAATAAAGAGGCATTCAATATATATTTCTCTGATAAATAATTAAGATGAGAAGTTTTTAAAATTTTGAAACAGTACTGAACACAGCTGTGTGCCACAGCACACAGGGAGGGAAACTGGGCTCCCCAGAAGCAAGTTAAGCACCCAGGGAAGATCAGTATGCATTAGTGAGCCTGAGTTTAGGATTTGTTTGTTATGCAGCATTATTGTAGCATCAGCTGACAGGTACAGATAACAATACTGGCTGAACTCAGATAAGATAAAAATCACATTCTAAACTGGGCATGGTGGCACATGCCTGTAATCCCAGCACTTGAGAGGCTGAGGTATAAGGATCATTGCGAGTTGGAGACCAGCCTGCGTTACAAAGTGAGCTTAGGCTAGCCTGAACTGAAAAATGAGACCCTGTCTCAAAAAGACAAAAAAAAAAAAAAAAAAAAAAAAAAAAAAAAAAAAAAAAAATCACATCCTAGTTGTGTAACTTGACAGAAGTTTTGGACTGGATATAATCCTGACTTTTTTATTGGATTTAATTATATCCCACGATCGCTGAGCCATTTCCTCCTTTCAAGAAGTAATCTTCTATTAGAATAAGTAAATAACAGCTTCCTCACAAGTAACTGTGAAAAGAAAATTAGCACTTTTACTCATAAGTCCTCAAAAAGGTTGGCCATTATCTGTTACCTTACTTTCCAAAGCTTGATGGGTTCTCTAATTCAATCTCCATGGAAAGTCAACCCTATTGGAAAGTGCATATAAGGTTTTTACCTTGTGTGGTATTTGAAATTAAAGATGCACAATCCATAATTGTATTTTCCCAATAAATTATCAAAATAAAATTAATTATAATACTCAAAAATTATTAAACAAAATGGCTATTCTCATGTATTTCAAACAGGTATGCCTGATTTACCAAAAGCAATAGGTCCACATTTTATTAAGAACACTGAAGATTTTTCAATATTTTGACCCAATATCCACCTTCTAAAATTTGTGATAAAAAAAATTATCACAAAGAAAATGGTGTGTAGTGATTGGTAGTAAAAGTCAACCTCTACAAGATCTAGAATTCATACACTGGAAAATAACAACTTGTCAAGAAAGAGAGACAGAGAGGGAGAGAGAGAGACAGAGAGAAAGAAAGAAAGAAAGAAAGAAAGAATGAAAGAAAGAAAGAAAGAAAGAAAGAAAGAAAGAAAGAAAGAAAGAAAGGGAAAGAAAGAAAGAAAGAAAGAAAGAAAGAAAGAAAGAAAGAAAGAAAAAGAAAAAAGAAAGAAAGAGTAGGAAAGAAAGCTCACTAGAAAGCAGGAGAGAACTGACAGAAAAAAATAGTAGCTACAAAGAAGTTGGGAAGAAATACTACAACACAGAGAAAAGAAGGAAACAATTTGGACTCCCCCCCACCCCCTGGCTCTCACAGCTCACAGGGAGGGAAATTAGCTCCCCAGAACGAAGGCTGGGGAATCTAACACCCAAGGCTGTTAGATTCAGAGAGAAATGGCAGAAGAGCCCACAGCCTTTGTGAATTGTAAAAACAGCATGGGTATTTGCTCTGAGGAGGCTCCTTCCACACAGCAAGCAACAACCAGAGAAGGATTCAAGTGTGGGAACTTGATCGGGTGCCATATTGTGGGAGCAGGTTGATTATTTAAATCTAGAACTCAGAGCAATTAAAAAGCAACTTCACTTCAGGGCTCCCAGTGTTACCCTGTAATGGGGTGAGAGATAGTCAAGGAGACAGCAGCAGACAAGGAGAAGACTAGAAAGAGAGCGCCTGAGAAGTTTAAATTCTGGCTGGGAAGAACACAACCCTCACTGCCCATGGGGAGAAGCCAGTCCCAGCTTGAGATGCACTCTGAAAATGTCAGTCAGCTTTAGGTACTTGAACCCTCTCCCCCGCTGCCTACCAACATGAGCAAGGACACATCTTAGCATGGACATTGCTACAGCCTCAGGTAAACAGAGCAGCCTCTGGAATAGGGGGCACACCTCACAAAGCCACAGTCCACATGGATAGGTAGAGAAAAACAAGATTTGTTGCATTCCAGGACTGTGGATACTAGAAGGAAAAAATTCATTCAAAAATATGGAGAAAAAAATTCTTTTTCTCTGTTTAATTTATTTTCTTTTG
>RJWM01017298.1:0-43534 GCA_004363535.1 Dasyprocta punctata | reverse complement strand
TCCTCAAGGAAAGCCTCTGGGAGTGCTGGGTACCTCTCTGGACAGCACATAAAAGTAGTCTTTAAGAATTTGTGTGCTTTAATTTCTCTTTCCCATTAGATTTCAAGCTGTATGAGGGCAGAAACTGGGTACATTTTTGCTCACTCAGGGTTAAACACAGTCAAGAACAGCATAGGTAAATAAATATTCATTGGATAAATGAGTAAGTGGAAGGACTACAAAATGTCTGTTCACGTGGGGACAGTTTCATTCATTGCAAATTTTTACTTGGTCTCTGCTCCTCCACAAGGCCTTCCTGCAGATCTGAAGTTCCATGTTCTTATAAAATAATAGCTCCTTCATGAAACATTCATAGGAGAAAGAAATATCCCATAGTTGTTTCTTAATTCCTGTAGCACTTTCAAAGCACACCCAGCATGCCATCTAGTATATCATCCTTCAGGTCGAGCTGCTTTGGCTATTGGACTTGGTGACCAGGATCAGGATCCTGGTAGTCTCTGCCTCCCCTGGGCCTGAAAGTTGTACTTCTCCTAGAATGTATCACATAAGCCTTCAATGAGTGAAAGAATGGATAAGTAAAAGAATGGTTGTGTAGCAATCAAATAGCAACTGTGAGGTCTCAGCAGAGTGCCAATCTAAAACTTAGAATATACTCTAAACTGCTTTCAAGAAGAAAAGATCCTGGTCCTGCTGTTTTCCCTCTGCAGCTCAGTCTACTGCCCAGCTGGAATGTTGTCCTCCAAGGCTATACATTCCCACAATGCCACGTGAGACCAGCTCCTCACTGCAGCACCTGCCTTTGCCAGCAGGTCAGAATCCCTGAAGGTGATCTCTCAGCGCCGGGCAGCTTCTCCCCATGAAGTTCTTTTTTAATTTGGCTGCCAGAATGCTGAATGCCAAGTTTTTCTGGGAAAACCCAGCAACTTTTGTGGCTGGCATATCTGTTTCCTTTCCACTTAGTCACCATTTTTTCCCCTTTGAAAATTCTTGTTTCATAAATTTCATGATACAAAATTATTTTGTAAATTACTTCAAATTCAATTCAGGGTGGTGAGGGAGAAGAGCCAGGCAAGTGTCCTGAAACAATTTTGTATCTGAAATCTCCATTTTCTGGTACTATGCCATAAATTTGGGAAGAATCTCGAGACTGAGATGACTTTAGGCAATAGGTACGCCTTTGGAAAATTGCACCCTTCTTTGGAGAAATGGTTGACTCCAGAAAGTACAAGATGAACTTGGAACATGTTGGTGTGCTAGAAAGAAAGAACTCAAAGAATGATGAGGATATGTTAAAATATGGCCAAGTTTAAAGGAGCCAAATCTAAGACAACTTGAAATTCAAAACAAATAACCCTGAAAGAATATAATCCATGGAAGAAAATAAGAACGATAATGCTTATGCTCAATTAATGAATTAGTTGGGGAAATTTGCTTTCCTGGGAGTAGCAAAACAACTACTAAATATAAAATCAATGATGAAATTATAAAATCACCATTTGCTTACTATCAAAAACTTTCAGGCAAGAATCATCATTGAATGAAAATATTGGTGGTAAAAGTCTGGGAAATAACAAAATGTAGTCATAATCTGAAAGTATCTCCCTACAAGATACAGATAAATTGCATAAGAACAAAAGAGAAACTTGACAGTGGAAAAATTAGTTCTATAGTAATGTAAGGACAAACATTTCATGTTTTATGAACTGAGAAAAACACAACATCCTTCTGGGGGATTTTGATGAAAGAATCATAGTCTGAACCTTATAAGGAAATATCAGACAGATGCAAAGTAAGAGTCAGTCTACAAGGTAACCTGCCTGAGAACTGTACATCTAAAAAGAATGAAATGATCAATTGCTTGATTATACATTAGTACATCCGATTAAAAGAAAAACATAACTCACTACACTCCTCAAAAATATCAATGCCATGGAAAACAAAGAAAGACTAGGAACTGTTCCAAATTAAAGAAAAATAAATAAATAAGACAAGTGAATATAATATATGATATCACGTTTTCTTTTGCTACAAAGAACATTATTAGGACAGTGGAAGATATCTGAATAAGATTATAGATTAGATAATGATATATAAATGTTGGTTTCCTGATTTTGACCACTATATTATGGTTGTGGAAGAGAACGATCTTGTTTTTAGGAAAATTTTAAAGAATCTAGCAGTTTTCTTGGTCAGTTTGAGCTGCTATAATAAAAAGGCCACAGACTGAATGACTCAACAATTAGAAAGTCTATTTCTCACAGTTCTAGTGGCAAGAAGTTCAAGAAGGTACCAGCATGGTGGGATTCTGGTGAGGGCTCTTTTCCTGGTTTGTAGGGAGTCATCTAGTTGTATTAGAGAACACAGAGGGAAAAAGTTATGTTTTTTCATCTTTTTTTTTTAAATGCTGGTGATTGAACTCAGGACATTGTGCATGCTAGGTAAGTGCCATACCACTGAGCTACATCCCTGCCTTATGCCTTTTTATAAGGGCATTAATGCCATTCATGAGGACGCTGCCCTTATGTCCTAAGTACCTGGTACTGATGCCACCACCTTGGAAGTCAGGATTTCAGTGTATGAATTTGGGGGTAGGTACACATTTAGTCCACAGCAGCAGCAAAGGGATATATCATGTTTGCAACTTAAGATCGAACAATAGATAGATAGGTAGACAGATAGATAGATAGGGTGAGTGAGTCAACCGAGCCATACAGATAGACAGACAAGATGGTAAAATGTATTTGAGGTATCTGCATGAAGGATATATGGAATACACTGTACAATTATTTTGACTTTTCTGTAAGTCTGAAATTATACCAAGGTAAAAAGTTAAAAGAAAGACATCGGGCTGGAGGAAGAGGTTTGCACCCAAAGCACCTGCCCAGACAGAGGATATACTCCACGTCTCTAAGGCCTTGAGCAGAACATGCCACTCTTTCTCAGAAGCCCACACTGGTTAACCACAGCACTCGCTCTCAGTAACATCAATTTAAATCCCTTCTGGTATCATTTCAACCCATTTGCACTATTCTACTATGGTCAGGTCAAGCCAGTGAGGTGTAAAATGATGATCTATCTTCTCTCCTGGCAGTTCATACTTCTGCCTCTCCATGTGGCAGATCACAGCAGTATTTCTACACTGATTTGTGTTCCTGCCTGCCTCTCTCCTGGTACCATAAGCTTCAGGAAGGCAGGAATTATATCTGCTTTGCTGAACATCATACCCTCAGTGTGGGACCCAGTGCAGAGTGAAAACATGGGGTTCCAGGCTCAAAAATGATTTAGAGTTTCAAGACAGAAACTACAGAGCACTGAACCAAATGCAAAGTCCTCCTGAGCACAGGCTCAATGAAATTGCAGCCCACTGAAGTTGTCCACAGCCAGCATAGTACCTTGTGCAAAGAAGTGGCTCAGTAAATGTGTGTTGCGTGAATGAATGAACGAATGAATAAATAAATAAATGAAGCTCATTGGATGCATTCCCAGACTGTATATAAAGTGAGGTCTCTTGCAGTCATAATTTTTTTTATAATTGGCATGGGCCTTCATGAAGCAATGCTGAATGAATTCTGAACCACACAGGGTGCTAATGCCTACTAGGCAGCAAGGACACTGTTGCCCCTTCAGCAGTGTTATACACCCACCCAACCACCGTCACCACCTGGGACAGGCTAACCTGGGGTCTGGGCATCCTGGGTCTCCTGAATGCAGCATGCAGCTCCTGACAGCCTGCCTCCTCTCCCCCTCCTCTGCACGGCCTTTTCAGGCTCAGTTCTAGTACAGAACGTTCTACCTGAGGAATGTGAGCCCCTCCGAAGCCCACAGGATTAACAATCCCCAGCTGTGCCAAACTGGGCTCTGCAGCAAGCCACAGAGCCACTTTTCACTTGTGACCTACATTGCCATTGGTTCCATGGACTGCTCATTCTTCAACTCAAGGGGGAACACGTTACTATGACAACAGCTCCAGGAGCGGCAGGGATGCAAAGCACCTACTTTAAAAAGTTCACTTACCCATATGGCCAGTGGGTTTCATTTGTTGTTTCTATATTTAATGTCTAAGCAAGGTAGGTTGAAAAGGGGAAATGTGGAAATATCTCTAAAGGGCTAATTCAGACTGTGGCACAAAAGTTACTAATCAAAAACACTGAAGAATGAAATAAAACACCATAGGTTTTTGTTAAAGACAAATATTATCACCAATTAGCAGTGTGTGAACTTGCTCGTATGAGAAGGGACACAGCAAGGGCGAATTCTTTCTTTAGAAACCCCAGTGTTGATGAGTTGCTACACATTCTGCTTGAAGTCGTCTGGGCTTCTAGCCTTCTCCATTCTATCACAAAGCAAATGTGTGTGTGTGTGTGTGTGTGTGTATGTGTGTGTGTGTGTGTATGGTAGAAAAAGAATGAAATTCTTAAATCTAAATGCCTGCTTTGTTATCAGGTAATCTGTTTCTTCTCGAAGTGTCAGTTTCTCCACTGGAGACATTTGTTTATTCATTCATCCAAATAGTCACACATGTTTCTCAAGCAACTATATATGCCTAAAAGAATATTACCTCGCTTAGGGGTAGTTTGGTCTGAGATCAAGGATAAGTTGAAATTAATGTAAAAATCATGATCATTTATGATCTTTGCTTTTTTGCCCCAACCAATCTCCTGCCCCAAGAAAGTAAGAGCTGCCTGTGATTCCCACAGCACCAGTTTCCAACCCTTGCCTGGTTACATAATTGACTCTGGGTTTGTGTCTCGCACTTAGGCCCCTCAAAGGCAATGATCAGCTTCAAACCCATGCACTCGCCCCCCCAGGACTTGGCGCTAAACAGGGCAGATTGTACAACAGATGCTATGTGATTCAAGGAGTTTTAAATCCACAGTTTGTAAATGGTTTGCCCTTTTTATCATGATCCTCATTCAATCAATGAACCCAAATTCTAATCATAGTTCAACTCCAAAATTTCTCTGTGGGGGTGCTTAAGAGGTTTACCTGATGGGGCATGATAGCACATATTTGTAATTTCAGCTTTTTGAGAAGCTGAGATGGAAGGTTTATTAGTTCGAGGCCAGCCTGGGCAGCTTAACCAGACCCTGTCTCAAGATAATTTTTTAAAAATGGACTGGAATGTATCTCAGTGGCAGAGCCCTTGTCTAGTATGGATAAAGCCATGCATTCTATTCCCAGTACCACAAAAAAAGTTTTAAAAAAACGAGGGGCAACTGGGTCAGAGTTACAGTACACGTGTGAGCAGCACTTTGTTGTATGTAGATTGGCTTGGCATGTCTAGCTGGGGAGATTGAGGCTATATTTGTGTGGTAAGTAGTCTAGGGTTGTTTGTTCGCTGGGGGGGGATTATTGGCAATCTGATTGGCTTGGGCAGTGTGTGGGGGAGGTTCTAAAGGCGCTTATTCTCAACCCTTTTTAAATTTCCCAGACCTCGTCCTCTTCCAGATGAGCATCTGTTATCTGATTCCGCACATCGCGAGAGCCGACTGTGGCTCTCCTCACTGCTTCTCTCCAAAAGGACGTCCGTTTCCTTTGTTAACTGAAAGCCTAGTCCCAGGGAGCTCTACAGAGAAGAGTGATAAAATCCACACAGAACAGGGCATCAAAACTCTGGGGCCGTGAATCTGAGCCCATACCACCCCTCCTCCACTTCAGAGTCTCTCTCCCCATGGGGGGGGGGGCTGGGATGGAAATGTGGAGCATTGCTCCAGTAATCCCTTCGGGACATGGTTATGTTCTAGTTACTGTCTGCTAGTCCGTGGATCCACTTGGCATTTCTCAGCTTACCACAGTTGCATTCAAAACTTGATTAGCTCCTATTGATTTTGTCATAAAAGAAATAAAGTCATCCTGCTTTTCCCCTGTAGTCTTTCACTTGCTTAATGTAAAAATCCCACCTGTGCCTCGTAGGTTTAAACCTACATCACCTTGCTCCGCTCCACTTCTAGTTCTTTCTCTTTTCCTTCTCAGAGCTGGCATCTCTCCTCAGCCCCAAGCACAGGCTTTAGTTTTTATTGCTATTATTTGCCGGTCTCTGTTAGGGCTATTTGCTTTCCCAGCCACCAGAGGGGAAAGGAGAAATATGTCTCCAATTCCCAGACACTGTCATTGACCAAACTGTTTTTCAGTGAGCCCATTTATATTTATTGGTTCCAAGTGTTATTTCTTCCATTCCACGTGCCTTCCCTTGCAATAAAGACTGACTGTGACCCTACGTGGGGTCAGCCTCTTAGACTGACCCACTCCCCGCCGACTATGTGGCCTGATGCTTCCTTTTGAGACCTAACTGAGCATCCCTGTGTGTGAAGTCCTCTTTGTGCCACCCCCCATGGCAGGTGAAAGCTGGTGAGAAAGAAGCATAAACCATGCTGAGGACCTAAAACAGAACCACAGCTGAGGAGCACACAAAGATGCAGCTATGAGAAGCCCACTCTGGTCAGTGACCTGTGAGCCGTGGGCCACCCTAATTTTCCCCAAATTTCAATTATTTGTGCATCATGTCATATTTTTTTTGCCACATCTGAACATCACTTGTATTTTTATATACTTATACTTTTTCTTAATATCTACTTTTGCTTCACATTTTACTTATATTTGAAGAAAAATGATCCCTATTGGGAACTCTGGCCATAACCAGAAGGTAACTAGATAACTTTAAAAGTAAACAGGGTGAAAACAAAAAAGCCAGGAGCCAGGTCAGAATTTTGGCCACAGATATATGAGGTTAAAAAATCATTTTTTAACCCAATCCAGTTGCAATATCACTCTTCTTTTCTACACTTTTACTTCTGCCTTTTGTCTTTCCTCTCTTTCTGGAGGTCTCCTAATGGGCCCCTTAAAGTAGAGGGGGAAAGAAACAAGAATAAAATCACTCATGGGGAATCTATGGAGAACAAACCCCACAAAAAATAATCTTTGTATGATGCAATATCTTAGAAGTAGATAGTGCCTTTGCTAGATGTAATAATGTACACTCTAAGAGCCAACAATGGGGGAAAAACCAAAATCCCAGATGCAGGGCACTGGTTCCACAAGCCTTGGGGTACCCATGTGATAGAATTCTACATAACTAAAAGTTATGTCTTAGGAAAATGTAATGGACAAGGAGGCATATTAACACCATAGACAGGATTTAAACAATCTAATGCAACTGTGTAGACTAAATCTGACCTAGCACTTGAGATCCACTATTTCTCAGCTTCATCACCTTCCATAGAACACTGCATCAGTTCACTGTGTTATAGAGACTAAGGAGTCTATGCTTAAGCACACTGGAAAAATTTAGGATTAATCACTGTGAAATGGGCTTCTTGGCTACTAGATTTTTCAAACCTTTTACTCTGCTAATCGGGATCATTAATCTCTAAGAAGTGCTGGAGTGACTCATTTTCTAAACTTACTTAACCAGGAGACTGGTGTCCTGGGGACCACACTTTGAAAATGATGGATAGATGATGAAATGCATGTATCGGATGGATTCAATGCAGAAGTCTAGAAGGTAAGCACAAAATGATAACCGTGATTCTAGTTGGCTATCAGAAATATGGTGTTTCATGACCCATAATATTATTATCTTACTGATTTTCCAATGTTAAACATTTGATTACATAATTTAAAACAACATAGATTTTTGTTGTTTCATTTTAAAGATAATGGGAAAAAGGTTTGAGAGGGAAAAAAAGAGGTCTCAAAGTTGGGTACATGATTGCCTATACATATCACCAACACTGACTCTGGCTCTTCTTCTAGACAGTGGAACCAATTATCTGGAAGATTCCCCCCACCACACCATTTTTTAAACTATTTTAAAACACATGACTTTGTAGCATTTAGTTCATTTACATATTGCGCATCCATCTCCACTATGTAGCTCCAACTCTGATATGGACATATAGCGCTGTGCCTGGAATGTCTGTCCCTCTCTTCGTCATCCTTTCTCAAGAATAACTGAGGTGAACTGACAAGGGAAAAATGTCTATTAAGGCTTTAAAGCAGAAAATCGAGGCCACGAAAGAGAATGAGAACTATATCAAGCATGAGAGTAATACAATGCTTGTGACTGAGCAGAAAGACTAACTCTAAACTCCCTGGCAGCCAGTGCAAGATGGGAACCACAATAAGTGACTCTAAACTCCCTGGCAGCCAGTGCAAGATGGGAACCACAACAAGTGACTAAGATCAGAGGGATGGGCGTTTGGTGTGGCTCAAATGAGAAAAAGGTTTTCTGTAATTTACTTCTAAAAGAACTTTTTTACATGGACTTTATGCATAGAACATTGATAAACATACACTAGGCAATGCCCTTGTGATTTTAGAACAAATGCATGAGGAAGGATTTTTATATGGTTGTTTTCTGATAAATATTTAGCAGATGAATTAATAAGTAAATGAATAAACAAGTAAGAGATAAATCACTGTGTACTGAGCTCCATAAACTCCTCATCACAAGTCAGTATGGGAGAACTGAGTCCAACGGAGATTGCAATCACTCCTAAACTGATAAAGAAATTCTTCATAAAACCTAAATTGTGTAGTAATATTAAATATTTTAATCAAATGAAAATATTAGGATCATCTGTATTATCTCCCGATAGCTCTATCAATGTAGGAAAATTATAAGTCTTTGAGTACTACCTAATTGCCTTATAAATTTGTAGAGCTTTTATGATGAAATAGTCTACATTCTTTGCTCCAGATATGCATATGTTGTTTTAAAGCTCAACTTTTTTTTAGTTAAAGATTTTCAAGTATTCCTGGAATATATCTACTCCCCAAATCAGTGAAGTATGATAATGAGAACAGCTACCTGGGCATAACTCTGCCCTGTGGCCTTCTGATTCTGTCAGCTAAGGCAACCCATTCTATTCAAAACTCCAATTCCTCAGTCATTACCTCAGATTTCAAGACACAAATTCTTTCACCCCACTGTAGTTTCATGACTTTTTTTGACTCCACCCACTAGAGTACATTTCAAGAACAAATGAAGGCAGTAGTAGAAAATACCCTGGAAGACACATAGAGTTTTGGACAATATATCCAAAAAGTAAGCAATGTTTTTTCTCAGATACTGATTGTTATAGTGTGGTTGAATGACCTCCACGTAAGCCTCATGTAATCATGGATGGGGCTGAGTCTAGTGTTCATGACTCGCTTGTTGTCTGGTGCTGGGATTGGTGGTGTGAGTGCTGCACCCACTCAGGGGTGGAACCAATATACAGTGTAAGGGCGGGAAGAAAATATGTCTCTCTCTTGCAGGTTCACGCCTTGATGTTTTGCGGCTGCCATGAACGGTTGCTCACCCTGCCATGCCACGCTGCCTTGGAGCCAGCTGAGTATGGACTGAAACCTCCAAGAACAGTAAGAAATAAACCTTTCCTTCCCTAATTTTAGTCATCAGATATTCTTTCTCAGCAACAAGAAAAAAGTAGCGAAGACACTGATATTCTAGACAACTTTTTTCTTTTTTTTGCAGTGCTGGCAACTGAACCCAAGCCCACATACATGCCAAGCATACTCCCTACCACTGAGCTACCTCTCTAGCCCTAGACTAAATTTAATTTAAAGGTTTTTTTTTCTTTTTTAATATTCTCTGAGAGGCCAGGTGTGGTGGTGCATGCCTGTAATCCCAGCACAAAGGAGGTTGAGGAAGGAGGATTGCCATGAGTTCCATGCCAACATGGGCTACACAGGTAGACCCAGTCTCAAAAAAAAAAATAAAATAAAAAAAAATATATATATATATATATATATTCTCTGATAGTTTTTATGTTTGTATTACTGATTCATAAAAAGTTGTTTTGCTTCAGTAAGAAAGCAGCAGTCATTGAGAGGAGCCATAGTATGGAAGGCAACTCATTTGCCCCCTCATGGCTGTGATACTTGGGTGACTCCTCTTTCTCATAAACCAGAGATAAACACCCCCGACTCACAATGGTGCTGGGAAATAATGCAGAGAGTGAGCGTATGCTTATTACATTACTAATACAATATCTTAAATGAAAGCTATTAATATCATTAATTGATGCTTTAATTTCACATGATGGCAATAACATTAACAACAATAATTTAAAATGTATCTTAATCCTACTTTCCCAATAAATCAAGCTATTTTTGTTACCCTGCAGCCTCTCCTAGTCCTAGCCCACATGATTTGTACATGGTTAAGATTATATCCTATATTCAATTTCACATTCTGACTTTTTTCCTCTAAGATTATATGATAAATATTTTCTGCTACCTATGAATCATTAAATAATGATTTAAAAAGTCCTATGTATTAGGGACAATAAGATACAGTGACCCTCACTATAGCATGGGCTGTGTCCTCTCTATTTCCTAAATTAAAATCCCTCAAGATGACTGACATTGGCCCCTGAAGGAACCCAGCTCTGTGGAGTATAACCAATGTCACGAAGAGGCAAGTAAATCAGTACACTTAGATGATGACAGAGCATTAACCTTTTATGAGTTTTAACACTGCTGGGTTTCAGGTTGCTAAAATGTACCAATGTACCTTGGAATACGATCCTTCCAGTGTGCTCCTTTCTGAATGTGAGTGCAAACTAATCTCCCACACAGGCCAGGAGTATTTGAAGCCAGCATGTCCGCGAAGGCCCACCCTGGCATAGAGGATCTTCCCTGCCCCTCATGCAGAAGCCTGGCCAGGAGGTAGGGAAAGGACAGGGCCACAGCAGAATGGCCTGACCCAGCCAAAGCTAGTAGGGAAAGCGCACAGACTGGGTTAGGAACCGAGACAGTGCACATTTAGACAGGCACATCAGGTGTGAATCAGGAAGTAATGGGGAAAACATGATATCAAAATGGGGTTTAGATAATTTTTCCCCCTTTTAATATTGCTTTGTTAGGTAATGTAGGCAATTTGTTAAGGTCCCACAAGGCACTGGCTCAAGAATGGAATTCCAGGCCAGTAGACTCCCAAGCTCAAGAGCCCAGCTCCAGTCCAGACTTCCCATATGGAATCACAAGCCCCGTGACTGGAGGACAAGCAAGGGTCCCCCAGGTGAGGGAGGAAGCATTGCAGGAAGGGGTGACAACACATGGGGGAATTGCAAATAGTGACAATACAAACACACAGAGGTGAAATGGATGCACTATTTATGGGGAAAGACAGAAGTCACAAAGGGGAAAAAGGGACGATGATGGACGGAACAGAAAGGAAATCTTTTCTGCCTTAATACTCTGTGCCTTGCAGTGTGGACAGCACATGACCAAGTGGGAGAAGTCCCTCTTGCTCCCTGAGATGGTCATGCCCAGCAACCTGCACAAGAGCTGGGTTTCCCATAATGTCTTGTTCCAGTTGTATTATTCTGGTCGAGCTGTTTTCAGTAGAGCCACTCATTCATCTAACAAATATTTATTGTGTGCCTCTCAGGGAAGAGCACTGAATACCCAGAGATTAACAAAATTGGCATAGTGCTTACAAAACCCCACACCTGCAGGGAACTTCCTTCTACCCAGCAAGAAACTACCTTGGGGAAAGAGCTTTCCTATATGGTATATCAAAACTCTTGATTCTTTCTTAGGCAAAATTCATGCTACAGAGCATAAGCAGCTTCCTGCTGGAGAGGTTAGGTTTTGTTCATTTGTTGCTGATAAAATAAACATCCATAGGAACCAGATGATCCAAGCTGGTGTCTTTGTTTTTACACTCAAATCTGCAGCCCATACCACTTCCAAAAAGCCAGTTTCTCCTAGCTCCAAATCCCTGAGATGCTAACAGTGGCTCCAACAAGAGCTCCAAAGATGGAGATACCAGAATCCAGGTTCCTGTCTCAAAGGTGCTTATAAGGGAGGTCATGAAAATGATTTTTTTTCTTAATGGTGGACTCTCAGGTGGGGAGGTGGGGGTGTCAAAGGTTGAGAGCTTGATAGATTCCCCAGAATTGAACCATCTCTTGAAGTGCAACTGAAAAACTGTTTTGTGTTGCTATAAAAAAAAAATACCTGAGACTGAGAACTTTATAAAGAAAAAAAGTTCACTTGGCTCACGATTCTGGCAGCTGGAAAATCCAAACAGCGTGGCCCTGGCATCTGGCGAAGCCCCTCTGGCTGCATCATGACAAGAAAGAGATACAGAAAGGAAAATGGCCACATGCAGAAGAAGTCAAGGCATGCAGTGGTCTTGCTTTACAAAAATCCACTCTCTCAACAACTTTGGTCACAGGAGACTCAGTGCTCTCCTGCAAGATGACATTAATTCATTCTCAAAGGTGGAACTACCATGACCTAATTACCTTCCCCTTAGCCCTGCCTCTTAAAGTGTCTACCACATCAGCACCACCATGCTGGGGACCACACTTCTATAGCATATCCACACCATCTCCAAACCAAACACCACCACTCTCAACTGGTTCTGTTCAGTCTTTCCAGTGCCCCACATTGTAAACACCCACTCCATTCGTCAAAACCACTGTTTCAGCCACAATTTGGCTTAAAACTCTTCAGATGGCACCAACAGGGCTGAGGTGAACTCACCCTAAGGGTAGGAATGCAAATAGCCAGATAGAACTCAACACAGGGATGAGCAATTGTCATGGAAATAGAGGGGCATTTAGAAACACCACAGTAAAAAGATTTGTCTAGCACAGGTTTGCAAAGGACCTACATCTCTACTCAAGAAAGAGTGCCTTTTATGCAATTAAAATGAATCCTCCATCTGTCTAAAAGCCACTTACATAAAGCGCCCCCTTTTCCTCTGCCTCCACAGGTTCCTCGTTCCTGCTGCAGGTCACATTTCTGGGCCTGCATGCACCAGGCCAGTAGCTACTGTGTGCAGCACTGTGTTCAGCCTGGAGCTAACCGATGAGGAGAGCAACCCCTTAGCAGACAGTTTGCTTTAAACATACAGAGGAGCACTTTCCCCCATGCCCATTAGCATATAGTTCCATCTGCAACCCCATTGTGAACAGTTTGGAAGCATGCTAAAGTCTGAAAATATTGCATACGTATGTCTGTACACACACTCACCCAGAGCACGTCTCTGAGCAGACTGGATGGAGAGGTGGCTTTACTGGAAAGGACTCAAATCTCGTCTCTCTCCTCCTACACACAGACACACACCCACTTGCCCCTTTTAAAGATGAAGCCACTAAGAGATCTGTTTCCCAAGATGGACTTTTGGACTCCAGGAGTGGCCTGCTTGCTGTCCACACCTCAAAGGCTCCGGAAGTGCAAAGCAAACCAGCTGGCAGGGGTGGGAGGGCGAGAATGTCTTCCAGGCTCTGATGCCTGCCTTCTGGGCCAGTCTCAGGCTTGCACTGTTGTCCTGCTCCTCTGCTCGCTCATCTGTGAGAAACCACGGTCCAAGGGCGTGAGTGACCCTGTGAAGCTCCAGCAGCCTGGGCTTGGGTGTCCGGCAGGTGTCAGCTCAGCCCACACTCCGCCCCTTCCTAGCTACTAGACCACCTGAGAATTCACTTAATGCATCCAAATTTTCTTTTCCTTGTCTGCAAAACAGGGACAACAACGCCTATCTATCAGTTATGTTGTTGGGATTAAATGAGATAATGCAAATGAAAAGAAATACATTGGACAAATGGCAGCTCTCATAGTATTTAGCATGCTGTCTCATTCCCTGCTTAATTACCTCTTACTAGAACAGCAGTGCTTCAAAGGCAAAGATAACAGCTTCTAACTATTATAACCATAATGCCCACTACACACTAGATGCTCAATAAATAGTTGTTGTGTCAATAATTAACTGTATTCTGGAGCCCACAGTACTTCTGATGGTTAATTTTTATAGGTCAATTTGGCCAGGCCATGGTGCCCAGATATGGGGTCAAACATTATTCTGGATGTTTCTGTGAAAGTGTGTTTTGGATGAGATGAACATTTTTTTGTGTATGTATGTGGTGCTGAAAATTGAACCCAGAACCTTGCACATACTAAACACACAACTTACTACTGAGCTGCACTCTCAGCCTCTGAGGGTAACGTTTAAAATGGGTGGATTTGGAGGGAAGCAGATGACCTTCCATAAAACATGGGCTTCACCTAGTCAACTGAAAGCCTTGATTGAAAAAGACTGAACTCCCTGAGCAAAAGAGACTTTGAATGGCACATTGCCTTTGGGCTTGAACTACAACTCTTTCCTGAGTCCCCTGTTAGTCTGCCCTGCAGCTTTTTGGACACCCCCAAGTCTCTACAATCACATAAGACAATTCCTTAAAATAAATCGACATGCACACATATCTTCTTGGTCCTATTTCCTGAGTGAACCTTGGCTAAGACAATACCTTGTCTGTTAATGGGGAAAGCAGCCAACAGTATATGCATTTACTCTCCTTAACCTGAAAATGTGGTTAATGCCAGCTGCACAGCACTTTCGTAAGGTTGAATAGCCATGGACCATACCCGCTCAAACCCTCTTACTTGATTTTCACATGGGTGTGGTGGGTAGAGGTCATGAGCCTTGTATTTCAGAAGAAGGAGAAAACAAGGCTCTGAGAGGTCAGGTAACTTGCCCCAGTGTAGTAGATTGCAAAAATAATCCCCATTCTTCACCCCTCCCCGTTCCCAAGCTCTTTGCTATGTCACAAGTCCATCCACGCCAACTCTGAGTCTGGCTCTGTGACTTGATTTGGTCAATGAGATATTAGGAAATGAGTTGTAAGCAGGAACTTTATAGTGGTTTATGTGACCTGGCCTATGGGTCCTCTCGCTCCTGCCATCACATAACAGCATGCCTGGGAGAGAGAAAGGAGATGCACCGAACAGAATCCAGACATCCATCTCCCCAGTCTAGCCCGTCCTAAATCGGCTGTCAGCTAACCCCCAGATATGTAAAGAACCTCAGTCAAGATCAACAGAGCTGCCTAGGGGACCACCTCTGATGTGGGAGCAACAAAGGTTTTGTCTGCCCAGAGGTTTTGGTAGGTTTGACCACACGGCATTATTTTCACCCACATTAGTACTGATATACAGAACGAATGAATCTTCTAATCAAGACTGCCCAACTCCCCAGTCTGTGCCCTTACCATTGCATCAGGAGGGTTGACATCACTCAAAGACAGTTTTCCCTATTAGGACAAAACTTTTAAAAAGTTGAGAAAAGATTCTTTTGCAGTTTATCCATGAAAAAGCAGCATGTTTACGGCTCACTGGGTACCTAATAAATAGGTAGGCTAAGCATGGGCATCAGACATATCCCAGAAAAGCTGGGGTAGCAACATAAAAATGAGGGAAAAAAATTTAACTTGATATTTCAAAAAATAAGCGTGGAAGTAGTCATCGCACTTTTTTAGAATTCCTTATGCTATTTTATGGTTTAGGCTTTTTAAAACAAGATTTACATCTTGGAAGGTGGGTGTATCTCCATAATCTGTTGCTGGTTTGGGACCTCTAAAGGGCCAGGGCAACCTACTGCCCACACAGCTGCCTGGGGAGGCCAGGAATCTGCTGAGCCAAGTAGCCATGGCAAGCCATGCAGGGAGTGGCCCGGGGGCAGCTGGGGGACAGAGGGGACATTCAAGGAGGAGGAGCTGGACTTCTGCAATCTGTTCCCCACTGCTCCTGCCTATGAATCATCTACATCCACACTCCCTCACAACCTGTGTATTACATAAATAATGTACAAAATGAGCAAAATCAAGTTCCCACCACCACCGCTGAGTTTGACCTTGAATTCTCACAGAGGAGTTAGGAGATAGAGCTGCTTTAGAAAGTCGTGGGATCTCTCCAGAAAGGCAAGTTTTGCTTGGCTTCTTTGCATCACTAATAGCCTTCAAAAAGTCAGTCACCTTCAAGCCCCAAGCCCTCAGGAAACTGTCTTCAATGTCAATTTCTCACCCAGTAAAATCTCTGAAAACGAAAATAAAAGTAGGCTTGCATGCCAAAAAGAAAAAGGAGCAAAAAGCCATCCCAGAAGACTTGGAATGATGATAAAATTCAAGTTAGGGTGAGAGTGGGTGTTAGAGAGGGATGATTACTAATTAAATGAGCAAAATTATAAGTGTTGGACTCTTGTGAAATCTGGGGTTGAGAATTTTTATGTTTCCTTCTTGAACATTCAAAGGCTACACAAAAATATCACTGCCACTTGGGCTGAACAGTGTCTTATAGACTCTAACTTGCTCCCTGGAGATCAGCAGAAAAAAATCGCCAGTGCCCTGTTTAGTTAGCTCTAGGATAAGGAAGAAGAGGAAGGAAGGGAGAGAGGGTAGATGGGAGGAGAAAATTTTATTGAGTACATACATACTGAGCACTTATGCCAAGTATGCTTTCATTCAATCTTCCCAATAACCCTATGAAGTCATTATTATTATTCCCATTATACAGATGAGAAAACTCAGAGTGCTTAGGTAACTTGGCCAAGATCACTTAACCAAAGCTAAGTCAGGGACACATCCTCCTCACTCTTTGCAAACATCTTAGCTACCTCAATGAGTATTTAAATATTTCCCACTTGGGTAAACATATTCAGAGTTGCCAAGCACTTCACTCTGTATCAATGCAAGAAATAGTGTGTCCTCAAAGCATAAAAAAGTTTTTTTATTAGTGCACAGTGGTTACACAGACCACAGGTTTCATATCCTGGCTTATTCGTAATACATATAACACACTTTGATTATTCTCTCCTCCACAACCCTCTCCACTCGTCCTCCCTCCAGTCCCTTTCTCTTTCTAATAGTCTCCTTTCTACTTTCAACATTTATTTTTTTTTTTACATGGGGGGTACTGGAAATCGAACTCATGGCCCTGCACTTGCCAGGCAGGTGCTTATGCCACTGAACTCTATCCTTGGCCCCTCAGATTTTATTTTTAAAATAAACTTTATTTAACAGAATCAGCCTTAACCTGCCTTAAATGACTGCCAAATGAATTATTTTTAAGTAAGGTGGCAACACCCTATTTCATCTTGGAAATTCTGTTAACTTACATGATCCTTACTTCCTTCACTATTCATTTTCTTTTCAGGAAATATTTATTGTGCACCTACTAAGTGCTAGGCACCATGCTGATTCCTGGAATTTAGCAGATAAAGTCCCTCCCCTTAAAAACGTTCACAATCTATATCTGGAACTGTTCAGGACAAATTATCTAGAACTTGTAACCTATTTGGTGGAACTTAGATGTCAAAAACAGATTTGTATCACAAGAAATAGTAAGTAGATTCTCTAGATCTGAGATCTTCATAACTGAATGCAGCTGCCTCTAAATGACCAAGCGATTATCAAACCTCCAACTAAGTCACCAGTATACAAAAAAGTTTTTTAATTAAAAAATAGCATTGTATTCACAATTGTCTGCTTCTTCATTTGATTCTACCAATACAGCACACTCCTAAAATAAAGCAAAGAGTCAAACATTTCAGCTTTCTAAAACTGGACCAAAGCCAACGCACTGGGCTTCTGTTATAGAACAACCAAGACCCTTTCTGTAAGCCTATAAATAAATTTCAGCAGATGCTTGGACTCAAAGAGTTCATGTGAAAAGCCGTCTAACTGATCCTCAGAATCGCGCGCATGGCCTGCTTTCCTGACTCTGCTCTGGCTTTGGAAAGCTACACTTTGGGAAGCTATTAATGTAGAAAATAGTATCTCCAAATGACAGGCTACCCCAGAAAACCCAAGAAGGACAGGTAAACCTGGAGAGAAGTGAGTAAATACCGTGTCCTAGATCTACAAGTTCTCTTCTACTCTGAGCTTCTGGTGGACATGGGAAATGCAGCCACCAGGCAGCCTCTTCCCAGATCATAGGCTGAGCTCCCTGCTGAGCTGCTCCTCCTCTAACATCGGCTCCTCAGAAGGCCAACTTACAAACTGGGGTGTGCCGTCCTGGCTCTGCTGCATCCTGGAAATGCACAGGGAGCCATCCGCTTCTAGCTGTAGTTTTGCAACATTACTGGGATGGGTGCATATCTAAAAGGTGGCACATCATTTTCAGAACAAAGTCATTTTATTCATTTAATTTTGCAGAAAGGGAAAGAGCCAGCAAGTCTTTCAAGAGGAAGAGGAACATAGAGACTCTGTAATGAGAGTAGGAAACCACAACGATAATTAGAATAAAGTAGAATAATTAGAATAAATTGGAATAAATGCATCACTTCTTAAAAGCCAGGGCTTTTTCCATTTTGTTCTCTATGGAAGTTGTAGCGCCTAAACATCTCAGGGCTTAATCTGTGTCCGGTGAATAAATGAGTAAATGGTACCAGTGAGGAGCACTTACTCTGTCATCCAGCTAGGCATTCATCCTCATTAGCTCATTTAAACCTCTTGACCTAACAGTCAGGGACCTGTGCGATCCCCCATCTGTCAGGAGGAAACAGCTCAGAACACTCATTGTTTCTTTAAGGTCGCAGAACTGCAGGGCAGATCCAAGTGGGTGGGTCCTGAAATTTATACAATTTGAATAAGCTTGTTTTAAGAAAAAATATAAAATCACAAACATAAATTCAAGTGTTTAAAACTGACTATTTCTTTAGAAAGAGGACAGCGATTCCAATAAATTATGAATGTAAAGGTATTACAAATATCATAAGATACAAAAAATAACAGCGATTTTTATCATTTGCTTAACATCTATTGTATCTTCCCTTACACTTGTTGGCTACATATTTATTTTTTAAAAAGAGAACACCAAAACAATGTGTTAGCTTTCTGTTGCTATAACAAAATATCTGAGGAAAACAACTTAAAGGAAAAGATTTATTTTCGCTCATATTTTTAGAGGTTTGTGGTCAGCTGGCTCTGTAGTTTGTGGGTCTGTGGTGAGGCAGACCATCATGGTGGTAGGAACATGTGGCAGAACAAAGTCACACACTTCATAGCAGCCAAGAAGTGAGGAGGGGAGAGGGAGGGAAAGAAGGAAGAAGAAGAAGGAGAAGAAGAGAAGAAGAGGAGGACAAGGAGGAATAGGAGGAGGATAATGATGACAAAGACAGTGATGATGGAGGAGGAGAGGGTCAGGCATCTTATATGTCTTAGTTACTTTTCTCTCATTGCTAAGACAAAAGGCCTGAGACCCAAAGTTAAGGGAGGAAAGGTTTATTTAGCTCACAGTTTGTCGAAGTTTCAGTCCCTAACTGGTAGTCTCCAAGGCAGGATGGTACATGGCAGAGGGGCCACAGTTCATGGCAGCAGAAGACAACAGAAGTGACAAGAACAGAAAAGCAAGCATGACAGCAAGAGAAGAAGCAAGCCTCTTTCTGTTCCTTTTATCTTATCCAGACTTCTGGGATTAGGGAAGTGCCAATCCAATCAGTGGATTGATCCAGCAATTACCCAGCCTTAATCCCAGCATTGAACCATGATTCAATCACAGAGACTATATTCAGCTACCTCTGAAAGAGCCTGCCCCCATGACTGCATGAGGCTTTAGGGAGACAGCTAGATACAAACCATAATACCCTTCAAAGCCATGCCCACTTTCCCCAATTAGACCTCATCTCATAACAGTACATTAAGTTATGAGTTCATCAGTGGTTTCACTGGGGACCAAGCCTTCCATACATGAGCCTTTGGGAGGCATTCCAGATCCAAACAATAACATATAATTTCTTTCCTGTAATATGGTTGATCACAGTTTACTTTTATTATTTTCAGCTTTGTGATTCATTGTAGATGATAGTAGGTGTATCTATAGAGTTGCTGTCAAATCTGGGGAAAGCTCTACCGTGTTGCTTTCATATCTGAGCTATAATTGAGCATTTCAAGATTTCCTGTCAATGTTAATCTTGAACCAACTTCCCCAACTTGACAACAGCCATTAACCTGTTTGCTGTCATCAGACATGTTCACTATAGTGACGTGGTAAGTTTACGTTATTATTGTTCCATGTCAAATTGGTAAGAAATTTAAATCTTTTCCCAATGTAAGCACATGATTCACTCTTCATTAAAGAATTACCAAAATCTCAAGAGCTTCTTCACTATCTCTAGTCAATATTTCCCCTTCCTATAAATGAATGAAAAAATTTCCTTTCATTAATTAATGAGTGAGTTTAATAGGATCTCCATTTTTTTCCAGTACTGTAGTGTAAACCCAGGGGCTTCACACTAAGCTACATTTCCAGTCCTTTTTGGTTTTGATTTTGAGATAGGGTCTCTCTAAGTTGCTGAGGCCAGCCTTGAACTCACAGTCCTCCTGCCTTAGCCTGCTGAACAGTTGAGATTACAGGCATGTGCCACCACACCCCGCTCAAATTTTTCATTATAATTTCTCAGTATCTACTTTATTGCCCAACTCTACCGCTTTTGTCTCACGTTTTTTATCTTTATATGAATTTTCTATCAGCTCTTTAAAATGTTTAAACATGACCACAAAAAATGTACCATTCACCTATATTCAAATCAAAAGCTGTAACTTTTGATTTGTTTTATTGATGCATTACCAAGTAGCTTCCCAAGTTACATCTCAAATAGCATATTCCCACTTCGATACCCTCTTAATCAAGTTTCTAAAATGCCCTTGGCCATTTAGCACCACCCTATATAAGAAACAGAAGACACCAAGATGAAGGAAGAGTAGTAAGAGACAGCAGGGCTAGGGACCTTGGGAGGATGAAGCTTGGAATTTCAATGTCATCTGCTTCAATGTAAACTGGCCTCTGCACAGCCAATGTGCAATGAAGCCCCAAGCCAAAGCTGGTCTGGCTCTGGGACCTAAGCACCTGACTTCCTAGCTGAACACTTAATAAAAGAGGACATGCAGCTCCAAGAAAATTTGGTCTCTTCTCCTAAAGCAATGGTCTTCTATCAAATGTCAAGAAATATCCTAGATCCTTTCTGTAAGGCTACATATAAAAGTAAAATTTTCAGAAAATCACTGGGCTCAAAAGGGCTAGGCAAAACACCAAGTAAAGAGTACTTAGAAAAACTTAAGATCATCAAGCACCAAAAAATAAAGACAAAAAGGAATAGGATCATCTCTGCATTCCCTTGGGCTCTCATTCTGGGGAGTGCCAGGTTGGTCCTGATGCTCAATCAGGGCCACAGTCAGACTTCCCTTCTTCCAAACGGTTCCTGATGCTGAGCACCAGCAGGTCCTTGTCACCACGTTCATCCCCTGACATCCATGATCCCAGCCCTCTAGGAACAGCAAGCCTTTGACTCTACTGGGACTGGGGACACAACTGCTATACTTCCAAGGGAACAGTGGGATGACCCCCACTCCCTTCAAGGTGTGTGTGTGTGCACATGTGTGTGTGAGAAAGAGAGAGAAAGAGAGAGAGAGAGAGAGAGAGAGAGTATATCTCTTTAAATTTTATGTAAGTCCTGGGAACCATAAATGAATATAATTAACTAAAAAACTGTTTTGCAGCTGACACATCCATCTTTTCCTCCTACAAATTATTAAGGATATAAACAGAGTATGTATTCTTCATCTCGAGTCACCAAAACATGCTTTCCACATGAAAATCCTCATTATAAAAGTATTTGGTAACTCAGTTTTCAAAATCATATTCTTAAAATAAGAATTCCACCTACTCATGCCAATGGGGAATTCACTGTTGATAAAGCATATACAAGTATGTGCCAACTCTCAATAAATCCACAATCTAGCAAAAGAGTGAAGCCGTGAAGCCAAACATCTATACAACCGTGCAGTGCGGGATAGAGAATGGCCAAAGGGCCGATGACAGAGCTGAGGGAACTCTGGACAAACACATTTCTGAACAGGGAAATTGGAGGCATTTAATGCAATTTCAGTAATCTAAATCAGACCTGTATTAAAAACAAGGGCAAAACTAATGCGATTCAAAGAACGTGGAAATAACAAGCAGAAACGAAAAGAAAAATGACAAGTCACCTGATTTTCTTTCTCCTCTGCATGATTTTTACACAAAAATCGATATTGTATTTATTTCACGTAATTGTGCTTCACTAATCAAAGATCCTGTTCTATCATCTTCTGGATTATTTTGTTTTCCTGCCTCATTTGCTTTCTGCTTCCAAACTCTGCCAGTGTTATCCTACAACATTACTGCAAAGTAAATTCTAACTGAATTTGCAATTTGAAATCATTGATTTTTTTTTTTCAACTTTAAACAAACAGAAGTAACTGCCAGATACTTCATACGGAAAATCTCAGGGAAGGGAGTATCAAATTCTTTCATGGAATTTCATCCTTGAAGAAAAAATGTTAGGAAGTAAAATTTTAAAGTGAATATGAAAAGTGAGCACCAAGCAGAGGGGCTCAAAATAGAGAATTCTCCCACTGCTGGAGGAATTGAGGGAGGACCGCCCCTTGAATGAAGAGTGGAAAGAGTACTGTTTTGTGAGACACTTGGTAAGGTCCTAGCAGCTGGGCTTAGGGTTAGGAGTAACTTCTTCTGTTCTCTGAACAGGGAGGCTATATGAAGGCAAGAGAGCAAAAGACAATTCTTTGAAGAACCAATCAAAAGTTCAACTCTGATGGAAAGAGGGCACCCAACTTTGGCTGAGCCAGCTGGGCACCAAGTTCTGCCAGGGTGCAAAGTGCACCAATGTGGATATGAGAAAATGGAGTCAACACAGTGGGAAAGGATGGGGTGAAACCTCAATCTCAGAGGGCCAGTGTAGGAGGAGAGACAGCAGTGAAACAGATGAAGGAGCCCTGGAGGGGAGGCGCGAGATCCTTAGGACACTGGAGGAGACTTCAAGAGCCCTGGGAAGGTTAGGGAAGGGAAGGGCAAGAGAGAAAAAGGGAGAGGAGGAAAGGTGAGGTTTTCAAGGTGATTTCAAAGACAACACTGCAGGAACTCAAAGCCAGAGACTGTCACCATTGCCCAGTATGTCCCCACACCTCTTGGTCGTTCTTTTCTAAGACGAGAAAAAAAGAATTCTCAATAGCTTAAACTTCCCCAGGCACTGTTCAAGCCATATTAATAGGATCTCAAATTCACCAACTCTTGTTTCATTAGAAGTCTTACGTGGTTAGGGCTGAAACCCTGGGGTGACTGGTCCAAGTCACAGATGGCCCTTTGGTGTTTCTCTCCTCAGGTTCCTAGTTCATGTCGACTCTTTGCATAAAGAGGTGAGGGCTGGGGCTCATTCTGAGCCCCTGGTACTCCCCTGGGAATGCTGATAGCCATGCCCTGGGTACCGGTTACAGACATTCCCAGGGTGGTGCCTCTGGGTGTCAAGGCAGAGCCAGGGTCTCTTACCTGCACTGTGTCGCAGCAGCTCTCTGTGGTACTCTTGTTCTAATCGATGCTGGCCTGAGTCTCCTAGTCCCTAGATGCCACTGCCCGTGCTGCACGGTCCCAGTCCTGATGGAAACAGCATGGCCTGCAGCCCTCTGCAGGGTGCTCAGAGTCTGGGGCTAGTATGATTTGGGACAAAAATGGCCCCTCAAAGTCTTATGTTTGTAGGTGGGGCTTTTGGAAGGTGGTTCAATCATGGAGCACTTGCCTCATCAATGGATTAATTTATATTTGAATTCATAGCTAAGTGTGCTATTAGGACCTGGGGCCCAACTGGATAAAGTGAGTCACTGGGACATGCCTTCGAAGGATGTATCTTTTTTCTAGTCCCTTCCTCTCCCTTTGGCTCTCTTCCTACTCTGTTTTCTGGGCTCCATGACTTATGCAGCTTTCCTCTATCGTCCCCTGCTATGTCATTTCTGCCATAGCATATCTAAATCTCTAAATCTCTTCTCTAAAACCATGAGCCAAAATAAATCTTTTCTCTTTAAATTGTTTAAGTCAGGTATTTTGTTCCAGTAGCAGAAAACCTGACTAAATACAGAGGGCACTGGGCAAGCTCCTACTGGAGGTTCATGACTTTTGCTGCTGTCCTCCTTCACCTCATCTTTTTTGATGTATAGCTTCCTCTCCCAGCAAATGTCTTTTCTCCATGTAAATTAACACCTGCAGAGAGTTATAGGTGGGCACTGCCCCCCACCAAGTCATCAAATACACCTTGAACTTTCAGAACCCTTACCATGAGCCCAGCCTGGGACTTCTGAGTCTCAGTAGACAACACCTATGTAGCCCACTAAACACTTGGATAAGATAGGGCGGGGGGTTGGAAAGTCCTACTGTGAAACACAGAGTGAACTTGAACTCTGGACAATTTCCAAGAGCTTTTCATCTTTTACATCTCGAAACCAGACACTTGGGCCAGGGTCAAGAAATGCCTTAACCCACTCTGTTTGCCATAGCAAGCGACCTACTACATAGACTGAGTAGCTTACAAGCAACAGAAATGTATTCTTACAGTTCTGAAGTCTAGAATGAATAGATTTGGCACTAGCAGATTCAGTCTTCCTTCAGAGATATTTCCTCACATGACAGAAGGGGCCAGGCACTCTCTGGGACCTCTATTAGAAAGGCACTGTCTTAGTTACTTTTCACTCATTGCCGAGACAAAATACCTGATGCCCAAAATTAGGGAAGGAAAGGTTTATTCTTACAGTTTCTCAGGAGTTTCAGTCCTTACTTAGTTGGCTCCAAGATGGCATGGCGTGGCAGGGCAGCCATTCATGGCAGCCGCAAGCAGCAAGGCACACTGGCAAGAGAGAGAGAGAGTGGAAGAGGAAGACCTGCCTTCCCTTCCACTGTTATGTTGGCTCCAGCCCTGGGCAGGTACAGCACTCACATTGCCAATCCTGGCACTAGACAACAAACCAAACACAAGCAAGTGCCGGACTTAGCCCCATCAAAAGTATGAGGACTTGGGGGTACATAGCATACCCAATACAGGCACTAATCCCATTCATAAAGGATTTACCCTCAAAATCCAACCACTTCCCAAAGGCCCCACGTGCTAATTTCCTTTCACTGAAGGTTAGGTTTCAATGTAGAGGGTTTAGAGTCAGGATAAACTAAACCAACTAATCTGCTTGGGAACACTAAATGAGCAAAGGAATTGAAACAAATATTGCCCATGCCAGAGTAGTTTTTGTTCATTTTAAATTTAATAATAGATTTTTTAGGTCAAATCACTGTTTCCTAGTATGTACCACAACCCACCCACTTATCACACAAACATGCATTATATGAACTTCCTGGAGAGTAAACAGAAGCTCTACATCAGTGAGTTCTAGAGATGAAATTATTAAAGCTATTTTGCTTATAAACTCCTGGAGCCTGCCATACCCAGATGGATACTTGGCAACTGATATTTACAAGCAATCCCCTCTACAGCTGGGGGGACCTGGCTGGTGTAGCGTGGGTCACTGGTTCCCAGCAGGCCTCAAATCCAGGCTCCCTCCAAGCCCATCTTTGTAGCAAGAGCCTGTAGATGATTTTCCCGAGTGCCCTGGCTATTGAATAACCCATTTTCTTGGAAACAGATGTGGATTTGAGCCCTGAGCTGCTCGCCATGCATTCCTGTTCCACTCCAGATCACCCAGACTCTGTTGATACTTGTCAAAATCTTCATTCACAGGAACACACTGCACCAGATTCTTTGACGTTCTCAGAGATCTGGGATGGAGAGTCAGCTCTGCTGCCAAGACCTCAGAAATAGCACAGAATGAAATCTGCCAGCTTGCAGCTTAAAAAAGTCAGCTCACCTTTGCAAGAGAAGTAAGCACAGAGCCAATGAAAATCACTAATGTTCCCATTCATCTGGCATATTATTCCCCTTGGATGTGAAATAACTCTTCTCTGGGCCGTAACTAATGATCATCTTGACCTCTGATACTCAGATTTGTGAGCTGCTAACCATGCCAGTCGTCTTCTCTGAAGGACTTTAGAGCTCAGAATGTAGGCTGGGAAAGCTGGAGCTGCTGCCTGGCTTTGGCTCTACCACTAACTGTGATGCTTCACATAAGCGCTTCCTTCAGATCTCAGTTTCTCCGGTTCCAGCATTAAATGCACAAAGGAACCCCCGCGCCCCCCCACCCCAAGGATATTTGCATTCTTTAAATGAAAAGAGAAGAAATCCGACAACTGTGGGGTTCCATGACTTGCCACCTGTGTGGCATTCTAGAACCCCTCTTACCTACTCTCCCCCACACTCATCCCCCATTAACCAAAAACTGTCAGTTAAAAAAAAATTTATCAGTGGTTTGGCAGCTAATTTTTGAAGTGGAAGAAGATTATTCTAGGATAGGACAGCTAAGACTTGACTCAAGGCTGAAAGGTGGGAGCAGGATAGCCAGGGAGGCCCGTTATGTTTAGGCTAATATTTGAATATATGAGCTACCAAACAGTAAAAGTAAGGGATGATTATCTGCATGGTAAAGGGATTACTAGTGCAAAAGGAACTACCGTAAGTAGCATATACCTAAACTCTTTCATTTCTGGGCAGAGTGGGGAAACATCTGTTGCCTGCCCCAGTCTCCATGAGCTAATTACAGTACTGGGTGCTTTCACATTCGTCACCTCCTCTAATCCTTCCAGTGTCCCATACACAGAGGCCACCCAGGTCACATGACCTTCCTGAAGAAGTAAATGCTGATAGTATTTCAACTCAGGTTGTTTGACTGCAAGGCTCATGTTCTTCCCATAATCGCCTGGGCTGGAAGGCTCAATTTGAATTAATGAGTAGTTCCAAGTCTTTGGTAGAAAAATCTCCCTAAAATTAGTCATAAAGGAAAATAGGATTCACATGCACGCCAATTATCAGAAACCTGACTGCTGTAGAATGTGAAACTCACCGGTTGGGATTTGTGGTTGAAACATGTTGATCTTGTTCCTTTCGATAACATACACAAAGCTCTGGCCCGAGAAGAGGAGGGAACGTTTTCCTTCGACAAACCGCTTATTTTGCTATGGCAGGCTCTCATCAAGGAGATTAATTCCAAATCTAGCACAGGTCTTAAAAAAGGAAAGATAAATAGATATAAGAATATAGAGATTAAAATCTTTTCATGACAATAATATTAAAATAAAGTGACAGATTTGAAAAGAAAAAAAATATTAGAAAACACGGTAATCAGGCCAGGGATACAGCACAGACCCTGCCTGACAAGTACAAGGTGTGAGTTCAACTTCCAGTACCAAAATAAATAAATTAATTAAAATAAATATATATATATGGTAATCATCAGGTAATAGTAAACACATAAAGAGCCCTTTTAAATTATTTTTATATGAGCGTGCCAATAGAAAAATGGGCAAAAGTCCTCAACGGACAATTGGTGAGCAATCAAAGTGCAATTTAATGTTTCTGTTTTTCACTTATCAGACTAGTTGATTAGACAATAACAAGTAATAGTAAGAATGCGAAGCAACTGACCCTTTGTGCACTGCTGGATAGTATGAATTAACACATTTAAGAGTGGTAAAATATACAAAAACAATTTATATACCTATTTCATTTGAATTGTTTTCAAAAAGCATATATTGCTTAGGCAATAACAAAAAATAGGCATTAGTTTTACTCACTCTAAATCATAAGGAAGCCCGGGATTTAGCTCAGCAGTACAAGTGCCTGTCTGGCAAGCATGAGGTCATGAGCTAAATCCCCAGTACCAAAAAAAATCATAAGGAAATAGTCTTGGGTATGTAAAAAAATACTTAGTTAAAATAGGTATGTGATAGAATTGATAATAAGGACAAAGATTGGTATGGCAGAAACTACTAGAGGCTATACAATAGCAATTGTTCCCTTTGTTTCCTTTAGCAGCAGGACTATTTTGACCCCACTTCAGCCTGTCTTGCAGCTATATATGGCCAACTACAGAAGCATTATATGAGAAGAAAGCAGAAGCATTGTATGAGACTTCTAGAGAAACAACTTAAAGGTGCTGACTTGGCTGAGGAAGAAACCCTTGGATTCTTCCTTACTTTCTCTTCTGCTCTACCTAGACCTTGGTTATGAAGTCTGGAGCTCCTGCAGCTATTTTAGGCCAAAAAGTGACCTCAATGATGAAAACTTTCCTGAAAAATAATGGAGCAAAAGACATATGAAGCTTGAGTCCCTAATGACTGCCATATTAACTCTGGACTGCCCAACTCTGGACTATCTTTAATTAAAGAGAAATAAATTTCCATCTTGTTCAAGCCACTAGTTGAAGTTTTCTATGAATAAAAGTGAACTTATTTCTAGCTCGTAAGTAGTTAGATTGACAAGTCTGATAGTTAAAAACTAGATAAATGAGTGATGTGGAATCAACATGGTAAATCCTAAACAGTCATTTAAAACATTATATGGTTATATGGAATCAGAAGAGACTCAGAATAGTGAAAGAAATTCAGGGTAACAAAATCAAAGCAGGTTGCATCACAATTCCAGACTTTAAGTTATACTATAAAGCTATAGTGATTAAAACAGCATGGTACTGCACAAAAAACAGGCATATGGATCAATGGAACAGAATAGAAGAGGCAGAAACAACCCCAGGCACATATAGCTATTTGATCTTTCACAAAGGAACCAAAAACATACACAGGAGAAAAGATAGCTCTTTAATAAATGGTGCTGGGAAACTGGATATTTGCATACCAAAGACTGAACCTAGACCCATATATCTCACCATGTACTAAACTAAAATCAAAATAGATCAAAGATCTAAATGTTAAAAAAAGAAACAATCTCCTGGAATATAAAATAGGTACAATTCATGAAGACATAGGTGTAGACAAGGATTTTCTGAACAGAACCCTGATGGCACAAGAAATAGTACCAAGACTCAACAAATAGATCATATCAAGTTTAAAAACTTCTGCATAGTAAAGGAAGCATTCAATGGGGTAAAGAGACAATCTACAGAATGGGGGGGGGGGATTTCCAGCTATTCCATAGAAGACTAACACCAAGAATATATAAAAACTCAAAAACTTAGCCCCCTAAAATAAAAGACCCATTCAAAAAAAATATGCACCTGAAATGAATAGATACTTTACTTCTTAGAAGAAATACAAATGGCCAATAAATGCATGAAAAATCCTTATTGTGGCTGGCCATCAGAGAAATGCAAATTAAAACTACACTGAGATCTCATCTTACCCTAGAAAGAATGGTTATTATCCAAAAATCTAATAGTAGCAAATGCAGCAAGGAAAAAGGAACTCTACTACATTGTTAGTGGAATTATATACTAGTACAACCACAATGGAAATCAGTGTGTAGATTCCTTAAAAAGCTAAAAATAGAAATATCATTTGACCCAGCAATCCTCCTCCTAGGTATCTTCTCAAAAGAGATAAAATCATATTACAAAGATACATGCATTTCCATGTTTACAGCAGCACAATTTATAATATCTAGATCTTGGAAGCAGCCTCTATGTCCAACAACAGGTCAATAGGCAAGAAAAATGTTGTATTTATACATGATGGAGTACTATGCTGCCATAAAGAAAGGTAAACTTGAAGCATTACTAGGTAAATGGATGCAACATGAGAGCATAATGTGAAGTAAAATAAGTCAGACACATAAGTTCAAATATCACATGGTTTCTCTTATATGAGAAACACTATATACAGAGTTTGCCCAAAAAAATATATACACACTTCAGTAGTTCACTGTACTAACAAATATATGGATGCTAATGGCCACCACTTTGAGTACCTGCTATAATTATAGAGGCCAAAGGTGAGTTTTATTGATCAGATGATATCTCAATAAATTTAACATCAAAATATTTATACCATTTTTATTTTCCTGAAGTGTATATACATTTTTGATGGACTATATATATATATTTAAATAGGAAATAGGGAAAAGTTCAAATACTTCCCCAAATAACATAGTCTGTTGTTTTAAAAGTATTTCAGAATATTTATACCATTTTTATTTTCCTGAAGTGTATATACATTTTTGATGGACTATATATATATATTTAAATAGGAAATAGGGAAAAGTTCAAATACTTCCCCAAATAACATAGTCTGTTGTTTTAAAAGTATTTCAGCATATATGCTAATTTGATTTATTTATACTAAAAGTTTTATTTTTTCATGAACTAGAATAATAAAACGTCTAGTAAAACAGTCCTTGATACCCAAAAGGATTCAACCTGAGAAAGTACATTTGTTGAGCATGAGCTTACAGTTTTCTACTTAACTTCTCTTTACTGATTTAAAATAAAAAGTTGTGTCCATCATAATTTAAAAATTTTAAGCTAAAAAAATTATACAAAAAAATATTCGCAATAAATTGATAGTTGGCAAGTTTAAAAACTAAGTGCAGTATGAATTTTTTTTTGCAAAAGAAAAAGAATAAGAAAATAAATATTCAAGTACTGAAAGAAGTCTGGCAAGTTATACATTAAAACATAACAACACTTATCTAACTAGGGGTTGGACTGATTAGTCAGCTTTTTTATACAAGATGCCTAGTTTCAGCAGGTGCTATGCATGTGGCCTCTGTGAAACCCTAAATCCCACCTGAAAACCCATTTACTTCCAGTTGAACAAAAAAATTTACAAAGGATTAGTTAGTGACCGCTCAAGGCACTACTGCCCCATGGCACGGAGGGGACGTGCAGCGTAGGCTAACTGCAGGAGGTGTGCACAGATCCCCGAGAAACCACTACGTCAATTAAAGCTTGACTCCACAGAACATTTGCTTTAAAGGGTTAAATACAAAAGCACATTATTTTTCAGTGGCCATATGTGTCTCTAAGCAAAGGAAGGAGCCTGCAGAGATGCTTCCAAATGTTCAAAGGACAAGTTTCCAGGTCTACAGCTGTGCTTTATTAGAGGGCTGCAGTCAATACCCATAAGAATTTGGCATAACTTATTCAAGAAAATGTTAACATGTGTTGAATGCAGATTTATTATATATGAGGTGGGGGGACTGATCATTCACCCTATGGAGCACAGAAATCAAACAATCTAATGGGAACATTCAAATGCTCTCTGGAAGTCTTTTTAACCTTGCTAGTTCTTGCTCCATAGTCCTCAGTTTCCTAAAGCAATGGCACCTTTACCCAGTTGAAGGAAGTTGCCCTGAGGGTCCTGTAATTAGCACATGACCTCCACAAGGCCATCACTAAAGGACTTTACAGAGGCTTCTAGCACAAGGCCACTGTTTACAAGGGTTATGAGTTCTTGCTCCAACATCCTTTCTTTTCCCAAATAACAGCAATGAGCTGGCAGCAAGAACACATCAGCAACTCCTCTGTACTGTGGTTGAATCATTTTTTTCAGTCATGTGAAAATCAACAAGACCATTGGGGTTTCGAACAGCTTTGTGCTCCCATCTGGAGTCCAAAGAAGGCTCATTTAACTTAACACAGCCACATTTCTCAAACACCTGGTCCTTCATTGGCATTCTGTTGAAAAAAAAAAAGTTCTTCCAAAACAAGAACAAAATTTCAGTAACCATTTAACAATTCATCAGTGCATGTGGTGAGAATATTCACTGCCCCCGTGTATAAACCCTTGTGGTATGGACCTTCAGAGCTAACAGAGTACTTACACTTTGTGATAGGCAGTGACTGAATAATTTACAATCCACACTGAGTGTGTTAGGCATTATCAGCTCCAACTGTGAAATGGGAAAACAGAAGCTAAGAGATGCTAAGTCACTTACTCAATTCATACAGGTGGTAGGTGACAGATTAGGATTCATGTCTATACCTGCTTAATCCTTCTATTCACGCCAGACTTTTTCTTTTTAATCATAAAACATTCACAATGTTAAGTTTACCATTTTAATCATTGTGAGGGGTACTCAGTATAAGCACAATGTTATCTAACTATCACCACTATTTCCAAAATTTTTGCCACTCCAAAACCAGCTCATTGACTCCATATTCCTTCTTCAGCTCCTGCTAATCTCTGCTCTACTTTTTATCTCTACAAATCTGCCTATTCGAGCTGCCTCATATAAGTAGACTCATACAATATTTGTCTTTTTGTGTCTGGATTCTTTCACTTAGCATAATGCTTTCAATAATGTTCACCCATTTAGTAGCAGATATTAAAACTTCATTCTTTTTTATGACATAACATTCCATTGCATGAATATTACAACCATTGTCAAATTCCTATCATCTCATTTTGTAAACCTATAATGTTATTGTATTGGATTTGTTGTTGTTGTTGTTGTTTGTTTGTATCTTTTGCTTTTTGTTTTTCTGTCCTGTGTCTTTTTTCTCTTTAGTAAAACAAAACAAAACAAAACAACAACAACAAAAAACATGTGCATGTATATTCCACACTTAGTTTACCCATTCCTCAGTTGATGAACAGTTGAATTCTTTCCACATTTTGGCCACTGTGACTTATGCTGCAATGAACATTGGCATACAAATATCTGAGTTCTTGCTTTGAAGTACATAGTCGGGAATGGAGTTGCTGTATCATATGTTTAACCTATGTTTAACTTTTGAGGAAGCTAGAATTCCTCTACATATAAAGTCAGGTCCTAATTTCATATGCTTAACACACATACACATGCACATACACACATGAAAGAGAATGAATCAGACAGACTTTGAGTTAAACTCTACCCGCACTACTTAAACATGGTGGACACACCACTTCTCTGGATTTTAGTTTCCTGGCATGCAAAATGGAAATGATAAAATCCACCTTGAGGATGCAAAGATTTGAATTCAAATGAACAAAATGAGTACCACACTTCTGGTTAGAACAGGCAGTGGATAAATAGTAACTACGTTCCTCAGTTTCATGAAACAGGAAGGAGAAGTCTGTGGCTTTGACATGTAAAGCATGATGCCTATTTAGGTTCAGTTCCCAGGTGATGGGGAAAAGCAAAGTCACTGTTGTAGTCAGGGGTTACAGAGAGAACAACTGCATACAGGACACAGTTTGTAATACTGTTTTATGATAGCCACCCACAGTTATCCACAAGGAAGTGCAGGAAAATCTATCCACAACAGTAAGACCCAGGATATTTAGCGAAGGGCCTGGATCCCACAGCAATGTACTGCAAGAGTCCAGCTAGAGACCCAAATGCATGACAATGCCTCCCGCAAATCCAACTGGAAATCTAAAAGCCAACAATAAGGACTCACGCCAGTCTACCGTTCTGTGCCGGGAAGGCCAAAGGTCAGCGGTGGAACTAGAAAGTCTATGTCAGCGAGGTGAAGGAGCTGTGCAGTGGGTTGAGGGTTCTACATGGACCCGAGAAGTCACGCTCAAAAGAAGAAGAGGGGCTGCCCTGAAGAGCACCATAGTCATCCTCAGCGGCAATGACGTCCCACGCTCCTCCTCCTACGAGAACAGTTGAGCACAGGTCAGGAAGCCCAGCGTGACAAGCTTCTCCAGCACACATCTTCCCCTCAGGAGCCAGGAAGCGGTGCTCAATGTGAGGAGCAGAGCTCCCACAACATGAACCACAGCCACTCTCATTGATGAAGTCGTGAGCTCCTCCGATGATAATGGCCGAATCCATATTGGGGAAGCCAGCATGACAAGCACCTCCAAGAGAACCATCGGCTCGAAACAGCAACTCTTGAAAGAACCCACAATGCCTCTCTCTTCTTCTCCACATCTCCATTTATGCTGGTAACTTTATTCAGGTGGAGCATCTTTACTCAACACCAGCTGAATTAATTCAGCTGGTGCTAAGTTGACCACCAGTTTTTAATCCATAACAGTCACACCAAGACAAGTCAGGGAACCTTGGCTGCCTCAGAGAGAGCAAGTTCCATCGTGGCCTAATTCTGCCCGGGGTGTCGATGAGTGGGATGGACACACTTGGCCTGTCATCATTATCTCTCTCTTGTGCCTTTCCTATTGCCATGGGGCTATGAATCAATCAACCCAGATATTCAATAATCTCCCTGACCGCATGTGGCTCTAAGCACTAAACAACTAAATCCAATTTACCCAAAATACAAAAACCTGCTATGTCTCTGCAGATGACAATGAAGCCCTTTAATACAGAGAGAATTTTTTAAATATATCCATGGGTCCAAATTGATTGTGACCAGTGAAACTACTGCCGTCTTGAACAACATAAATAGAATTCAGGTGGACAAGGACTCTTTCTGTTTCTTCCTTCTTGTTAACCCCAATGACAGTCCAGGGCTGCTCCCTGTTCTGAGTCTGTTGCCCTTGAAGAAATGCACAGCCAGTGTCCAAGACCAGTGATAGCCTGTATCCAGAGGGCACTTCAAGAAATGTGACTTGAAGAGAGCGATTAACTCTTGCGAACAATTTTACTCTGGGCTCGTACTCATATAATAGCTTTCTACTCCATTTAATAATGATAAGGCTGCTTAACACCATCACTTGTTCATCAATGTCAATTTTAGAATTTTGATTTTGCTTTGTCAGTTTCCTTTGACCTTTCTGGAAGACTGCTGTAGATGGGTCTTTACTTTCTTTTGGTAAAACAGGAAAATGTATTGAGAGATAAAACACATACTTAGGACATAGAATCAACTGCAACCCATGAGCAGCAAATCCACTAACTGTAGCCCCAGAGAGCAACCATCTTCAAAGAGTCCAATTCATACCTGAAACCTAGGGTTTGATTGCTATTTAAATTTGAAATTAGAGCACTAATCAGATACCTTATGAATCACTTCAATAATTTCCTCCAAACTCAAAATTCATATCTTGGCTGCTCCTCCATCAGTTAGGCCAAGAGAAGGATTATGATATGCTACCAGACACTGAATCTCCTTATTTTAGGTACCATAACAAGGTTAAGTGCGTCATGTTTTGTCTTTTCTTCCTTTCACTTAGTCTAAAGATGCAGGCTGACATTTAGAGCATGTGAATACAACTTCGACTTCCATCTGTAAGCAGAAAATAGTTCATTAAATACATGTCTGTCAGTAGTACAGCTTGAACATAAAGTCTGGTGTTTGATTTGGCCCTGAAGTTTTCTAAAATGATAATGAGCTGGTTCATGAACACCCTCATTATGTTAATCCAGATTCCTTCAGGAGCAACCAGGATAAAAGCTGAGACTGACAGAACTTATTGCTGGATGGACAGGAGTCCCTGCCCTCACATGCCTGAAGTGCATGTTAGTGTGACCAAAATGCTTTGTTCCTAATCTTTTGAGCTGTGCCTTTATTAGACATGTAAAGCTTGCCCTGTCTTCATTTGGCTGGAAACAGCATGTGCACAGTTTGCATTTTAGGAAGAGCAATGAGCACCCAGGAATGTGACTGAAATATTATTGCTAGGCTGATTAGAAAAGTTTCAAAGCTGCCTGTGCCTGCTTTAGACATTGTCAAAGGCAGACTGCTTTCCTCCTGGGTGCGCTGGGCGATCTGTAAGCACACAGAAGAGAACTGGAGCACTCATAGCATTCCGCTCATAATTTCCCTACCCAAACAGACTTTTAAGGACAATGCCAAGTAAACATTTAGGGGGAGGATTAGAACGCTGAAGGTTTTCAAAGAAAATTACATTTCTAAGTTCCCCAATTCAATAGTTTTCTTTAATTATGTGTGAATTAAAGTATTATTTGAGATCGTTTCATTCCTAGAAATAGTGAAAACCACACTGACCCTTGAAGGCAGAGCAGCATTGGCTCTAGACTCTGCAGGGCTTGCAGAGAATTTGAGGGAAAAGGAAGCAAAGAAGAGCTGGGGCCTGTAGGACATAGTGAGGTGGGCACAAGACTGGAAGTCCAAGAAGACACCTTGACATCTTTCCACAGATGGTGTTTATCATGAAGGTGCAGAAGATTCAGTGATAAGTTCAGCATTTTGCAGGAAGGTCCCTTTCTACTCTGCAGTGAATACCTGAATCCAATATATGAGCTGGGAAGCCAAACTAGATGCCACAAAGTCCATGAAATAATGTTTCCTTATTACAGCTTAGGAGAGCCCCTGGGAGTCTTACTTCAGTCAAACTTGCTTGGAAATGCAGTTTTCTAGTCTACAGACCAGTGGTGGCAAACCTATGGTACACATGCCACAGCAGGCTGTTATCATTGAAAGCTCTAAAAGGTTCCTCATCACTGCTGTAGATGACCTGTGGAAGTAAAAGGGGAAGAGGAAAAGTCAAAACTCCAGCAGCAGCGTAACAGCTCTGATTTATGAAATAATGATTGTGTACTTAATGTATCGTCTTCAGCACTCACCAGTCACATGGGACAGGTATTACTATTCTCCCTTTCAAACAGATTAAAACTGAGCTTTTGAAACATGAAGTGCTTTGTCCAAGGTCACACTACTACTGAGAGATTTGATGGTGCTGGAATCAAGGCCTTTGGAATCCAACAGCTACATCCCCAACTGTTGTGTTAGTTGGTTGAAGGAAAGGGACCCCTCACTACTTGAAAACAACAAGAAGTAGACACTGGGTACTTATAAACATGGCAGATTTCACATGTGTTTTTATGATTTGAAATATCCCCCAAAGGTCATGTACTAAAGGCTTGGTCATCAGCCTGGGAGATGGTGCAACCTCAGGAGGAAAGACCTAGCTGGAGGAAATAGGTCATGGAAGCCACACCCTCAGGAGAGTAAGCCTTGTCCCACCCTATACTCCTTGCCATAATGTTCTGCCTTGCCACAGGCCCAAAACAATAGAGACAAGTGAGCAAGGACTGTGAACCAAAATAAGACTGTAGATGTCACTCATTCTCATGACTTGGTCAAGCACTGGCACAATTGTAAATGATAAGGACAAGATTATGGAACATGTGAATCTTTTTATGCTTTACATTGTATATTTGTGTCAAAAGTATATATGACTCACTTGGTCAGACTTGCGAACAAAGTCAATTTATGAACATTCTCCTGGAATGGAAGTTGGGGACTTACTGTACCTGAGACAATCAGCTTAAAAGGTTGAAAAGCTTATTTTGGTTCACAGTTTCAGAAGTTCCAGTCCTTGCTCACCTGGTTCACCCATAGAGCTGCCCTAGCCGTTCCAGCCTGTGAGCACAGCCACCCCACCGCCCAGAACAACCCTTAAAAACCCTTTCCTCAAGCCAAAGGGTGGCTGTCTTAGTCCACAAGGCAGCCCGCCTCCCACCTAGTAAGGCTCCTCTCTCGCGGCAGAGTGTCTGGTTTGGTTTTGCATGAGTTCAAGTCCATCCTCTGTAACATTACAATTTTAAAAATCTAGTCAATTATCACACATAGTTTGAGGAGCACTGATTTAGACAATGGATCAAAACAGATATAAGTAGATAGAAAACTAGATTTTAAAACAAACAAGACAATTATTAACTTGAAGAAAAATGTGCAAAAAAAGAAAAAAGTAATTATAGCTTTCTGCGTGATTGAGTTCCAGAGAGCATACAGAGTCCTAATACTGTAAACACTGAATATTGATTTACCTACAATTATGATAAAGTATCCTGGCAGGATGGGAAGTGAACATGTGTGGTAGAGATGGGAAAGATCAGCATTAAATCTTTATTTTCCCTGGTGAGAAGTCAATATACAGAGCAGAAAAGAGGGACACTAAGAGGCAATGGACAACCACGTTATTTATAAATGCAGACTGGCAATTTTTAATCAGCTAAAAAATATAAAAGTGGTTCCCTGTGGGGAAGAGGAAATAAGAGCAAGGCAGCTAGAAATAACTACCTTTCTTACAAATTCTGGATGAACTGGTTGTTTTTTGAACTACAGGCCTGGATAATTCTAATAAAAATCAAAATTTGTACTCTGGATTCAGTTAGTGTTTGGGCCAACAAGCCAGCATATACAGTATTTACTGTACAGGAGGATTACTAGGCCTCAAGTTTATAAAGACCATCACATAACCCAGGATAATAACCATTGCTCATAAGAAGAGGCTATGCCCCAGAAAATCTACTTAAGAAGACACTTAAGCATATAGCGCATTTCAAAAAACTATCTGTTCAAAATGGTTAAAGAGAGGAGGGAGAAAAGATTTAGTACTTAGAGAGGTAAATTCTAAGCCAACTAGGAAACATCTCTTCCAAACCAAATCTTTACAGCAGGGTCCAAGGTAGTATATAGAAAGTCAACCTTGAATACCAAGATATGATTCTGAATGCAAGTTTTTAAGGACAATAGATCTAGTGATTAATTTTGACAACTTCAAATAATTCTTGAATATATAGCTACACCTCCGTCTATATACTGTGAGATGTAGGTTCTTAGGGATAAACTTTTGAGGATGTTTAATTAACCCTGAATTGCAACATTGAAACAGAAGTTATTTGCATGTTCCCTTAAAGGCTGTCTCTCTACTATTTTGTACAGGTTTTAAATGCTATGTATCTATCCTAAGCTTATGAATGTTTACAAATAACATTATATCATGATCCCTATTATTATAATTAGACATTACTGAGCATCCAACTGCATGCTAGCTTTTGGAACAAATGCTGCACAAAGACAGAGACAGCCTAAACCCTGAGGGACACCACTATAAATAGATGGAGGGATAATTCAAAGGAAGAACATATCCACTATGAAAGGCGTACCATTTTTATCCTTGCTTATTTGAAAGAGCTAAGGTGATTTAAAATGCTAAAGAGGGCATGTCTTTGTTTGCAGATTCATAAAATCAGAGAACTTAGGAACATGAAAGAGCTTTTAGAGGCCATCTAATCCATGAGCATTGTGGGTGGAAAAAGAAGGAATAAACTCCATGAAAGTGAAACGTTTCCTGTATTTTTCTGGAGACAGGGTCCTGGGTGTTCTTCAAATTATCAAAGAAACTTGAGCACTTTTGTATAATTTAATCCATTGACATGTTTATACAATAAGTCTCAGACTTATGAACATTCAAATTGCAAAGTGTCACAGGTGTACTGATAAGACTCACTTTGTTGGATGACAAATGAATCTGACTTATGGACATTCTCCTGGAATGGAGCTTATTCGTGTGTTGGGAACTCACTGTACATTTTAGGGCTGAAAGGACTCAGGTTTCTGGCACAACTGTTTACTTACAAAAAGGAAAATAAGGCCCTGAGAAAGCAAGTTCCATCTCAAGGGCAACTGAATATTGATTTAACTAGAAGTTCAACATAGACCAAGTAGCTCTGAGATCAACTCCCCACCTCTGCCTTCAGTTGGAAGACCCTTTTAACTGCTTGGAGATGCTGACTAGCAAAAGATCCAAAAACCTCAGAATCCAATTAGCTGATAAAGAAATTTGCTTAGTCCAATCAAACTAGGGCAGAGCTGGCCATCACACAGTTAATAAGAGTTGGAAGATGTTAGAAAAACAAGAGTTAAAGATTTCCAAGAGAACTAGAATGCACTGAGTTGCCGTAAGTCCCAACTGAAGTACAGATGTCCCTTGGTATCAGACGGAATTGGTTGCAGGATGCCCCCTGAAAATACCAAAATCCATAGATGCTCAAGTCTGTTGCATAAAATGACATACTATTTACATATAACCTGCATGTATCCTCCCATATACTGTACTTTAAATCCCCTCTGTATTACTTACAATATCTAATATAATACAAATGCTACATAAACAGTTGTTATATTATATTGGTTAAGAAGTAATGATAAGGAAAAAGTCTGTACATATTCGGTACAGGTGCAATATTTTTTCAAATATTTTCAGTCTTCAGTGGTTGAATCCTCAGATGCAGAACCTGCAGCTGAGGGCCACTGTGTGGCATTGAGAGCACCACTGGCAGTGGAAACAGACGCTGGCTCTAGAAGAGTGCTCAGTATTTCCGGGCAGTGTGGGTGCCATCCTCCGGTAAGCGTGTAGTGCCAGGTACCACCCAAGCAACACAGAGACCACCACAGAGGCAGAAACCAAACAAATTCCCAAACCCTTAACCTGTTACTCTTTAAAATCATGATTTGTGTTTTCTTCTGAACCAGTCAGGGATTTAAAAGCAGTTTTGTTTTTTGCCTCATTCGTTTTTCCTTTTTTCTGAAAACTATGATTCTTCACTTGGGCCTAGGTATCTTAGGCCCAACAGGTGACTAAAAGTAAAATAAATCTTGACTTTCATATTATAAAATTCTGGGTGAAATCCCTCTCATCTCTGAATATAGGTATATTAATCATGGAGGGAATGTCTGTCTAAAAGTTGGCCCAAAAAATGTTTATTATTAGCCCTAAATTTACTTAGTCTATATCATCATCTGTCAGGGCCCGGGACACTGGGATAAGAGATTTACAGGAGCTTTCAACCATACTGAGAGTCTCCAATACCCTGCACCTAGGTTACTGTGGATTCCAGCAGAGCCTTGCGCGGCTGAGACTGCCCCAAGCAGAGATGATCATCTCTTGGAAACCGAATTGACCTCTCAAATCATAAGGTTTCTTTCAGAGATACATAGCTAGGGCTGCGATAGTGATCAACCAGACCCCAGCCCACCCCAGCAGCCCATAAAATTGGTCTTCATTCTTTTGTGAATGGGCCGGTCTGATTTGCCTCTTCAGAAGTGCGCCCCTTTGTTTCTCACATTGAAATGTTTTTCCTATTTTCTGTTACTTTCTTTGTTAGGAGAGCAGCTTGATCTTTGAGCTGTGCTTCCTCAAGTTTCTCTTACTTTGTATGTGGGAGGGTTACTGGGAATTGAATGTAGGGACTTTTTACTGTGTTACATCCCCAGCCTGTTTTTTGTTCTGTTTTATTTTGTTTTGTTTTGTTTTTACTTTTTATTTTGAGGCAGGGTCTCACTAATTCTCTGGGCTCAAACTTGTGATTCTACTGCCTCAGCCTCCCGAATGTTACAGGGATTTCAGGCCTAGACCAACATGCCGAGCTTCTCTTATTTTTTGAATAAAGCTTTTTGCCATAAATTCTTAGTATTACTTCAGTTTTAATTTCCATTATAACTAAAGCAAGGAGCCACATTAGCCTGTGTCACACTCAAGTATCAGCTTGAGTAACAGTTTTGGTCCTAATTGTCTGCCTAATAACTTTGCTTACCTGAAGTAGTAAAACTGTTCCTGATACTTAGGTAAGTGACTTCCCATCCTGGTATGGTCTTGTTTTGTTTTATTTTATTTTATTTTATTTTATTTTATTGTCTTTTTGAGATAGAGTTTCACTATGCAGTTCAGGCTGGCCTTGAACTCACTTGTAGCCCAGGCTGCCCTTGAACTCACAGCAATCTTCTTGCATTGGTCTCCCAAGTGCTGGGATTACAAGTGTGTGCCACAACACCCAGCAATGAGATGGTCTTTTAAAAATAAGTTCATTAAAAGTATAACTTAATACTACTAATTGGATGACTACTATTTGTAATCTTCAGGACAATCTGTATACATTTGAGGTATGGTTGGTGGCAGAGCAGGATAGCAGCTAAGATCCTCCTGTGATCTCTCCCTACAGGCACACCAAGTTTAACAGCTATTCACCCACAAAATCATCTCCACAAGAGCTCAGAAAACCAAATGGGAGACCACAGTGCCCCTGCCTAGTATAATAAAGTGAAAAGACACAATGAGGAAAGCAGGAAGGAAAGAACTGACTGTGTCACCCTTCTTCCGACTCCAACCTACTCAGCTTTGGGATTCAGAGAGGCCCTTCCCACATAGGGAGGGAGAGAGGTTTGAGTCCACACCTTAGACTTGAAAGCCAGTACCAAGCTCCTTATGGTAAAACCCAGTGCTAGACAAAGACCCACGGTACTATCCTAACCACCTGTCAACAGGCCAGTACTCATGGTCAGAGCCCTTGGAACTGTGTTAGGTCAGGTAGCAGAAAAGACCATTTCTACCACCCCTCTTCCAGCTTTAGGTGACACAGTGAGGAGCAGGACTCCATTCACTGTGGAGCACACACAGATCCTAGACCAGGCCTCCTGCAGTGAGACTGAGCACCCAGTAGAAACTGAAGCCTACGTACTGGCCAGAGCTTAAAGAGCCTTTAGACCAGCTCCAGCATCAAGCAGAGACCTCTGTACTGGCAGGACAAACTCAAATTTTGGTCTGCATCATTTCCAGCCTTGGAGTAAGTCCCCAGCACATGTGTCCTTCTCCCAAGTCTGTGTGGGTCCCTATAGGTGTGGAAGTCAGGTGTGACTCAACTTAGTAGCAGCCTTGGTGGCCAAGGTACTGTCTCCACCACTCATCTGCCAAACTGAGGCAACTCAGCTATTACCCATGGGCCAGTGCTCACAGGCGGAACTCCAGAACTGCCCTTGCACCAAGCATGCAGGGACCAGGGGAAGATGCTCGAGTTTTAACCTGCATCACTGTCAGCTGCTGTGAGCCTAAGGCATGACTGAGCTTAGCATCAGCCCAGATAGCCAAAGGACTGCTTTCACTAACATTACCTCAGATAGCACAGTATGGGTCAAGATGCCATTTGCTAGGGCTAGGACAGGGTGGTCCTACCCTGTGACTACAAGGTTTTGCCCTGGGACTTGCTACTGAGCTGGTGAAACCTAATACTGGGCAGATTCTAGTCACCCACATCTATCAGACTTTTCTTTTCTACCAGCATTGCCTTTGGCTTGTAGCAGTGATCTTGGTCTACCCCAGCAATGGGGAACCCACAGAAGGATGAACCTTGTCCCAGTATTGTGCTGGTCATCATGGGCTGTGGGCTCAGGGTGTGACACAGTTTGGTGGCCACAGGTATGACATAGCAACCTGGAGCCAGCCTATCCACAGCACCTTCGCAGAATTGAGGAGAATCCCTCAGTACCTGACCATGAGACAAGGCACCTGAGCAGAGGCTGTAGGGAGTAGGCACAGAAAAACCAGTACTGTGTGACTTCACTGAAATGTAGACTCTAAAAGTTGATTTAGAAATTGAGAATAAAATTATGGTTACCAGAGGCCAGGGAGAGTAGGGCACAGGGCATATGAGAAAAGACTGATTAATAGGTACTAAGTTAAAGTTAGTATAATAGGAGCAAGAAGTTCTTGTGGGCTATTGAATATTAGAGTAACTATAGCAACAATAATGTACTGTACATTTTTAAAAGCTAATACACCTCTGATCCAGGCACTTTGGGAGGTGAGGCAGAAGTGTCCTGTCTTAGTTACTTTTTACTCATTGCCGAGACAGAATACCTGACCCCAGAAATTAGGGAAGGAAAGGTTTATTTCTTACAGTCTCTCAGGAGTTTCAGTCCATACTCAGTTGGCTCCAAGGTAGCGGGTCAGGGCGGGGCCACCATTCATGGCCTCTGCAAGCAGCAAGGTGTGCTGGCGGAGAGGGAGAGGGCAGAAGCATGGAAGCGAGCAAGAGGAAGACCCGCCTCCTTTACATTGTGTGTCGGCTCCACCCCTGGGCAGATGCAGCACTCACATTGCCAATCCCAGCGCCAGACAACAAACCAATAACAAGTGCCAGACTCAGCCCCATCAAAAGTATACGAGGACTTGGGGGGACATAGTATATCACCCAATACAGGTCCCAAGTTCAAGTCCAGGCTAGGCAACTTGCCAATTTAGCAAGACCCTCTTTCAAAATTTAAAAATGGCGGTCCAACCGGACCGCAACGCGCCGGCACCACGCGGCGCCAGCTTGCATCAAGGGAGATCTGAGCCGCCTTCCGGGGATGGGGGCTCCGCCAGCCCGGAAGAGAACCAGAACCGGTCCAACCGGACCCCAACTCGCTGGGACTGCGGGGCACCGGCACGCGGGCTCAGAATCAAGGACATCACCCACCCACCCCCACCCCCCCACCCCCGTAAGCAAGCTGCTGGCTCTGAGGTCTGGCTAAATTGATGGCAACTAAGGTACATAAAGCAACTAGACACTAGTGTTTTTTCATAGATTTTGCAGACCTCTGAACGGCACCCTGAATGTCTCTTTGTATGATAACAGTAGGCAATGTTGCAGACACGGGGGATTCTCTTCTGTCTGTTCTTCGAGGCCCAATGT
>RJWM01017297.1:0-43304 GCA_004363535.1 Dasyprocta punctata | reverse complement strand
TTCTGCCGAGCCATAATACATATCATGTGCAGTCTGACAACCAATGCAGTCCTTCTTCCCAGCAGAAACCTCCCAAGCCTGGTCTCTACTGACAGGCTTTCTATCAGCCTTCTGGTCTCCTGAGCTCTGACCACAATCTCCCATACAGAACAGTCTAAGCTTTTCCAGCTCTGTGCATTCAGGTGACACCTCTGAACCTTTTCAAACTCTTTCCAGAAGAGTCTGGTCTTTACTGGCAGGCTTTCTATCAACCTTCTGGTCTTCTGAGCTCTGACCAGAATCTCCCATCAGAATAACCTAAGCTGTTCCAGCTCTATGCATTTAGGCGACATCTCTGAACCTTCCCAAACTCTTCCCACAAGCCATTCCCAAAGGCTCTTGAACCACATGGTCAGGTTTAGTCACAGCAATGACCCCACTCCTCTGGTACCAAATTTTGTCTTAGTTACTCTTTACTTGTTGCTGAGACAAAATACCTGATGCCAAAAGTTAGGGAAGGAAAGGTTAATTTCTTACAGTTTCTCAGGAGTTTGAGTCCATACTCAGTTGGCTCCAAGGCAGTGTGGCATGGCGGGACTGCCATTCATGGCGGTCACCAAACAGCAAGGTGCACGGACCCAGTAAGAGAGAGGGCAAGAGAGGGAAGACATGCATTCCTCCTGCCCTTACACAGTATGTCAGCACCATCCCTGGGTGGGTGCAGCACTCACATTGCCAATCCCAGTGCCAGACAACAAACCAATCACAAATGCCAGACTCAGCCCTGTCCAAATTAGATGAGGCCTTGGGGGGACACAGATCAAACCAATACACCACTTAAAATGTTTCTAATCTTTTCTACTACAAATAATGTTGCAGTGAATACTTTATACATATATCTTTGAATAGGTGTCTCAAGTGTTGTTGATTTTAATAGATATGAACGTTTTACTTCTGATAAATGCTGCCAGTTTTTGCTCAGGAAAGGCTATTCCAATTTATCCTCTCACCAGCACATTAGCACTCAACTCCCCATACTTTTGGCTACAGCAGATATTATCTTATGCCTCCTGCCTAAACTAGTGATCAGCAATATTTTTTTAATTTACATTTCTGTGATTATTACTAAGTTGAATACATGTTTATTGGTCATCTTTATTTCTACTGTGAATTGTCCCTTCCTATTTTTATGTTGGGATCTTTCTTCTGATTTCTAGGAGCTCTTATATATTAACCTCTTATCTACATAGATATTGAAAGAATTTTTGATCAATGTGCTTTTTTTAAAATCTTTGTTTACACCTTTTTTTATTTAAGAGAAAAAAGACACAGAAAAGAAAGATAAAAAGCAAAAGAGACAAAAGACAACAACAAATCCAATACAATAACGTTACAGGTTTACAAAACAAGATGATTGGAATTTGACAATGGTTGCAATATTGCATATCGTTACCTTCAAAAGGGTTGTTTAGGTTAACAGATACAGACATGTAAAATTGATCTAACCATATGAGTATTAATTGTTCTTTTTAAATAACTAATACATTTAGTAGTATAGTCGTTTTAGTGCTCTTATGTATACATATATACAAATTTAAGCCTTTTTCCTTTTCCCTTCTTTCTTTCCTTCTTTCCCCTATTCCAATTACTTTTGCTCTTTGAGCAGTATTTAGCCACTTTACTGAACTCTTTGGCCAAGACGTCTGGCCCAATTTATCAATTATCAAAGCATCTAAAGAGGACAAAGAAGAGCACTCACTTTATTGAGGGTGTGGTCAGGTCTAGATGCTGCTATGGGGTTAATGCAACCTTATGATAATTCCCATTTTATGGGTAACAGGTTACTCTCCAAAGTCACACAGTTAGGTTGTGGTGAAGCATAGTCCATGGGACATAGTTTAGCAAGAATAAATTGATATTCATTGAATGAAGAATGAGCTGAAATTTTGTCCTCTGCCTATTTGTTTCAACTCAAGCTTTTTCTCCTATATCACATTTCTGCTTCTTGCTCTCCCTCAGAAGGCAGCTTGAGTTTAGCATATGTTTAGGATCAGAAATAGATTGTTTAAAAATGGTATATTCTATATTTGAATTGGTTTCCTCTTTCCACTTATTGAAAGGTGAAAAATCTGACTAATTGCAGAGGAGACTAAGCTGAAGATTAGGAAAAAGCTGGGCATATAATTTTAGGTTTGGGTTTTGGACAAACAACAACAGTAGGAGAAGAAGATGGTAGGTAGGACTCTTATCTCTCACAGTAATGCAATCAGGCAATACTACCTCATCCATAACATTTATCTCTGAGGAAATAGGGAAAGTCACCCTCTATAGCAGTTTTGTTTGGCTTTGTGATGTAGAGTATTTGTGACATAGAATCCCAGGTGGGTGGGCAGGGTTGATTTTTTTTAGAAGCATTTGGAGTATATTTAGTCTATTTTCTGTTTCCTCTCTCTTTCAGAACATGCTTCTAGAACTATCATCTATTATGAAAAAATAATGCACCAGGAGTAGCTGGTATCTACAGGAGGAAGGTTGTACTTTTGTCACATCAAACTATGGAAGAACTTTGGAACTCACATCTCTCATTGTGCTCCAGTTTGGACTGGAAATGTCCTCAAAGGCCCATGGCTTATAGGCTTGGTCCCCAGCCTGGCACTATTGGAAGATAGTGAAACTATTAAGAGGTGGGGCCTAGAGGGAGGTCTTAGATTATGGCAAGGACTATGCCCTTGCAGGGGACTGTGGAACTTTACTCCTTTCCTTTTCACTCATGTCCTAGCTATAAGGTGAGTGATTTTCCTCACCACATTCTCCTACCATGATGTGCTGCCTTGTCCCAGGCCCCAAAGCAACAGGGCCAACCAACAATGGACAGAAACCTCTAAAACTGTGAGCCAAAATATACTTTTTTCTCTATCTTTTTTGTTTATTTGTTTTGAGACAGAGTCTCACTATGTAGTTCAGGGTGTCCTTGAATTCATATGTCACCCAGACTGGCCTCAAACTCATGCTGATACTACTGCCTCAACCTCCCAAGTGCTGGAATTTCAGGTGTGTACCACTATGCCTGGCCAAGTTTTCTCTAAGTTAATTATCAGAGTTATTTGTTCTAATGATAGAAAGCTAACACACACATCAAGGCACCTGGCAGGTAACAGGCAGTGTACGGAGTGTTCTGAGTCAGGAATCATTTGTACAGGATACTCTTCCCTTATTGGGGCTGGATTCAGGTTCTCCATGCCACACCTGAAGCAAGTTTGAAACCCGGGAGACAGAACTTGTGCACCATGAGAGGAAATATAGAGGCAACAACTTTTGCTCTCCTGAGGAGGAGGCTTGGGAAACAGTTCTCTTGTCCTATCCTCAGTAGCCCAATGGGACACCTAGGGTGAGCACTGAGCTCTGCAGCAGCAGTAATTGGCTACTTGAACATCCTTCCAGAGAAATCTGGAGTTCTGTGCTTAGTCTGGGCTCTAATATGCTTCTTGTATGTAAAAAGGTGGTCAGTGAGAAATGTTTCACTCTCTTCTCATCAGTTAATTTCTTGGGGATGAACCAGCTGAATTTTTAGTTCATAAATGCCATGGAAAAATATTGAGTAGAACATTGGCAAATATATTTTATGATATGATGGTATCCATTTGCTGCTGCTGTTCATCAAGAGTGATGTCTTGACTGTGGCCCAACAGGTGCTTCCTGGGGATTAGCAGAAACCAGAACCCTTTTTTATCCTCCCTCAGTGGTCCTCAGCCATACAGGAGAGGTGCCTCAAAACGCATGTGACATGTATGATGTGTGCTAATGGGCTGATTCACGAGGCTGCTTGGCTGGCTGTGAGTTGCATAATTTCTGAAAGTCATACAGGTAAACTTCATTCCCATAGGGAGTCACTTAGCTCCTCCATCTTCCATCCAATGGCCAGTGTGATCCTAGTCCTGATCACACACTTGGTAAGTAATTAAAGCTTCACGTTATAAGAACAATCAAGGTCACAAGGTTCTGCATCATCTGTGAGTTGTGAGATGAAATCCAAAAGAAATCTGTGTACTGGCTCCTGCCTCTAACCTCTTTCCTACCTTACATATTAAACTACCTTCAGTTCTCTGGCTCCACAAAGAAGTAGGCTAATGGACAACCTCCACAACCCTTTGGGCCTTTTATTTTCATAAGACAGAGCCTTGCTATGTTGTCCAGCCTGGCCTTGAACTCTTGAGCTCAAGTGATTTTCTTGCCACGGCCTTCCTTGTAGCTAGGACTACAGGTGTGTACCACCATATCTGGCTTGGGGACTCATTATTTCTAATGGAGGGAGTTCTAGCATCTTTTCAGTTAACCATGATTTCATTCTTGGTATAGTAACAGGTATGATACTTTTTTGGTGGATGACAATTTTTATTTTTTACAAAAGTGGCACATATTAGATCTACTTTATTTCCAGAAAGTACTTTTTTTTTGGAGACAGGGTCTTGGTATGTAGTTCAGGGTAGCCTTGAACTCATTATGTAGCCCAAGCTGGCATCAAACTCAGGATTCACCTGCCTCAGCCTCCCAAGTGCTAGGATTACAGGTGTGTACCACCATGTCCAGTTCCAGAAATTACTTTCTAACCATCAGAAATAGTCTCTCCATTTCAGGCGGTGCTGATTTTACAGAAGGCAGCCTAATACTGACTGGGGATGATATGTGCATCCAACCCAAATAGCACCAAAGCCCTCTATGTTCTCATGTTTTGCAGAGGTGAGCTGTGAAAGGATGGTCTTCTATAGACAGTGAATTTGTAGAAAAGACAGTGAAGACCAGGAAGATGAAATGACACTGGGGAAATATCCAAACAGATCACTTTTAAGGTGCTTGTTATATTCCAGGGTTGTTGCTGTTTATTCCCATTTTATAGATCAGACAACAAGACTCAAAGATCCATGAACTTTCCCAGCAGCAAAGGTTACCCAGTAGAAGTGCCCCTGGGAGTCTAAACTCAGGCCTGGCTATTCTGAGGCCCATGCTTCTCTAGGAAGTCCTGCTTTCCTGTCTATGTGGGTCAGTAGCCCCTGGGAAATAATTTGTTTATAAATATCTCTGCCTGACTAGACTGTGCAAACATTAAAGTCTCTGCATTTTTAAATTTAGATGCTCAGCATGTTGCATGTTATTTGAATGAATATATGTTAAATGCCAAAACCAATACCTTTCTCCATTAATTCTGATTCTCCAGTTTTTATTTGTTTTTCATGCTCTGTCATGTCTTGTCAACAGGTTTATGATGAGACCTTTTCAGAAGTCTGTATGGCAGGATTTCCCTCTTTCTGTAATTTAAATTCCCTTCACCCTGCAAAGGTTTTACAGAGTTGTCAACCACACAGCACAAATAGAGGTAAAAGTTTGAAGGGCCCAGTGCCAAGTGTAATGCTTTCATCTCTGCTGGCATCAGAGTCTCTGAAGGTTTCCATTCATTGCTTTGGGATAAAGGTCACTGCCTTGGGTGCACTTGTCATCAAGAGGTTAGACTAAAAACTTACCATGGATAACCAGTGATGCCTCCTTCTGGTCAAACAGGCCAGGGTCAGGCAAGTGCCAGGATCTCCAGAAGCCTGAGGTGGGTGTGGGGACAACAGACGCCATGCTCTTGAATAAAATGAAAAGAGCAACACTTGCATAATAAACTGTGTTGCTTTCATGTTCATTTACACCAGGAAAGCAAACGTGCTCAGTGGAAAGAACTGAGCACCCATTCCTGCTCAGGCTTCCATCACCAGCTGGTGTTAGATAAACCAGTATTGTACAATCTTAGTGTGTCCCACTTGAGGAGTGGCGTAGATTGCAGAAAAGTAAACAATTCTAAAGCTATTTCAAAGAACAATTTATTTCCAAGTACATACAACTAAAGATCTGAAAGGGCTTGGCATAGAAGGATCTAGTCCTCACCATGCCTTGAAAGTAGATACGAATTACTCCTATGGAACACATTCAATGCAGGGAAGAAAATGTCTGCTGCTCATCTAGGGCTGGAGAGTGCTTGAATGCTTCATTTCTATAGGATGGATAGCTGATGAGGTTTATTTTGTTTCAAACTATGATTGCCATTCTGTCACAAGGACAAATGTCAAGATTGAAGATGCAAAGGAACTATCATTTCTAAATGACCAGGTTTTCTAATGAAAAATTTGGGACTACGAAACTACCTGTTTTTCTCAGAATGGATTGTGTACTTCATGGGTTTAAGCAAAGATAATCTATCTCATGCACCTAAAGCTGTCTGACTGCGGTATTTTCATACCACCACAGAATTTAGTGCTTTCTGGAAGCCTTCTTTGATTCAGTAGTTGCCTCTGGGTGCTTGTTGAGGCAGCAGAATTCAGCACCTTTTAATTTCAGTTTAAATTAAAGTATGGGTCCCACATACTTCTAGAAACTTGGATCTGATGGGCATAATGTGTATTCATTATTCAGAGCCTCACCACCAGCTCAACCAGAATGCACCTGTTGTCTTCCAGTGGCTTCTCTCTTACTGCCCAGTGCAAGTCCAGTGGTAATCATGGACATCTGACCTGCCCACAACATAGTCTCATTTTCGCTTTACATCAAAATCTAAGACCTAAGTCATTAAATACAATTTTCTGGTTTAACTTTGCAAGTACAATTCTAATTTCTTTTTATTTCCCAAATACAATTCCAATTTTTGCTTTTTTTATTAATACATGTTTGCAGTACATAATTACATTCCTCATAGGGAGTTGGCACAGGTACATATCTTAATTCTTTTACATCCCCTTTTCTCCTCCTTCCCCTTCCCTCCAGCTATTGGTACCTTTCCCTTTTGCAAAATATCTCATATTTCTTATAATCTATCTTTTATTCATTTATTTATTTTTATTCTTTTTTTTTTGGTACCAGGGATCAAACTCACAACCTCGTGCCTGCTAGGCAGGTGCTTAGGCCACTGAGCTAAATCCCCGGCCCTAATCCATCTTTTATTTTGCTCTTTATTTATATTTTGGATTCCCCACATATAAGAAACTATACAACATTTAAGCTTATGTGGCTGATTAATTTTACTTAACATTATAGTTTCAAGGTGCATCCATTTTCCTAGTGATTCAAGCTTACCCTTTTTTTTTTTTGTACCAGGTATCAAACTCACAACCTTGCACCTGCTAGGCAGGCGCTTATGCCACTGAGCTAAATTCCCGGCCCTATTTTTTTGAGACAGGGTCTCATTATGCAGCTCAGGCTGGCCTTGAACTCACTTTGCAGCCTAGGCTGGTCTTGAACTCACAACAATCCTCCTGCCTCAGCCTCCCGAGTGCTGGGATTAAAGGCATGTACCACCATGCCTGGCTAAGTTTACCCATTTTTGACAGAATAGTACTTAATTGTGTATAAATACACCACTTTCTTTATCCATTCATCTGTTGATGGATGTACAGGATGTTTCCAAGATTTAGCTATAATTGTGGTGCTATAAACATGGGTATGCATGTATCACTGCAATATGATGTCTTTAACTCTTTTTGTAACATACTCAGAAGGGGGATAGTTGGGTGGAATGAAATACCTATTTTTAGTTTTTTTTTTTCCACCAAGGAGTTGGAAAGCAACTGTTTATTATGCTAGCAGGTCAGTGGGACCAAGTTCAAATCACCAGCTCCAACTGAGAGTGAAACAGAAACTTGTATACACTTTTTAAGCAGGAAGCACAAAAGCTGGTATCAGGTTATCATATAATTGGTTACATGAATCAAGTTGAATGTTGTCAGGCAGGTTTGTTCTGAGCAGGTTAGTCAGAGGGCTTATCATAAGGCAGAAAAAGATAGGGAGGGAGCTGGGGCTGAGGGGGTGGTTGAAACTAAGTATGTCCTTGATTAGTTTATCTTGGTTGGACAGTCCTTGAAAATAGCATATATATCAGACCATATAGGCAGTCCAGATGGGTGCGATCAGACTGAGTCAGGTCAGATTATGTCTAAGTTGCAGTTGATGTGGCCAGTCAATATTTTCAGTTTTTTGAGGAACTTCCACACTGATTTTCATAGTGGTTGAACTAGTTTACATTCCCATCAACAATGTAAAGGGTACTTTTTCCTGTAAGCTTCTCTAGCATTTCTTATTACTTATTTTTTGATAGCCATTCTTCCTGGAGTAATATGGAATCTCAGTGTTGTTTTAATTGGCATTTCTCTACTGGCTGGTGATGCTGAGCATTTCATGTATTTATGAACCATTTGCACTTCTTCTGAAGAGTGTCCATTCATTTCAGTTGCAAATTTTTTATTTTTTTTAAATAGCTCTTTATGCTAGATACTGCATTAGTCCTCTGTCTGAGAAACAACTGGCAATTTTTCTTCTCATTCTGTAGCTTGTCTCTTCACTTTGTTGGTTGTTTACTTTGCTGTGCAGAAGCTTTTTAATTGGATATAATCCAATTTTCTGTTTCTTGGTGTTATTTGCTGTGCAACTGGTCTATCCAAGTACAACTCTAAACTTCTGTCCTTACAATTTATTGCATCTTGATGTTGGCTTAATGCCCTTGCCACCATTTACTTTTATTTTTATTTTTTTGAGTTAGATTTTAACTTTGCTGCCTAAGCTAGTCTTGAACTCACGGGCTCAAGTGATCCTCTTGCCTCAGCCTCCTGAGCAGCTGGGACTACAGGTGTGCACCTAGTTTTTGTTGCTATGGTAACATTTTTCATAGCTATTGCACAGTAGCAAAACCAGGAAATTTGGTATAATGTTCTGACCTACTCTCATAGGCATTAGAAATTCGGAGTTTAGAAGTTACATTAGCATGAAGTTTTAAAGATTTCTAATTGGATTAATTAGGTATCAAGGTAGGTTTCAAACTAGAGGAAGAAGAATGGCCTCTTGAGGAAAAAAGATTTTTTGAAGCTTTCCACTTTCTAACCTGAAACGCAGGGATCAAAGGCAGAGAAAATCAATTTACAACGCATAATGATATGTCTTTATTTCATCAACAGAAATGGTGTCTAGACAAAATTCAGTTAACACTAGCAATTCAACTGAGTGAAAATTTTTTTGCACAATAGTGTATTTACAATGAATAAATGAAGTTTCATTAGTTCATAGCAATGCTGTTTTTTTCCCAAAAAGGTAAAAATTCTTAGTTACAGAGAATAAGCATCAACAGCCATTTCATCTTTACAATAAAAACCACAAGAAAAACCACAATCACTTAGAAAAAAAATAAGGACAAGCCTAAGAACTAGTACAATAAAATGATGCATTGAATTAAGTTACATTAATCGCATAGAATCTGTGTAAAAAGTATGTAGAAAAACACCTGATGTAACCTGTTACAGTCGTTGACCAGTTATGAGAGGTACAGAGGGTTATACAGGTAGATATGTGTGGAAACTGTCCGTATTGTTCGACCTGGGGAGGAAGAGAAGAGGGGCTGCAGCCCCTTGCATACACTGAGAAGACCCTGTTTTGAATATGGCCTCTGGAGTTTGTAAGGCATATATTAGAGGTGCACTTGGATTAGACTGGTTCTGGAACAAATTCTCACAGGCCCTCTTGCCTTGAATGGCTCACTGTGTCTAACAAGCACCCGAAGCTCCCAAATGCATTTGCAGTCTTCCTGATAACTCACTAGAAGTGCCAGGTTCTTGTAGAGTGTGAATGGTCATCCCAGCATGTGCATGCCCAAATGCCTCGTTAGGACTCAAGTGGGGGCCACCCTTCTGCCTCCACACATGTTTTGGTAGATGACTCAACATCCATCTGTAGGAAAACCCTTCTTTGTCCAAGTCCCTTCACTCCTTCCTGATAAACATGTCTGATTATCCCAATGGGAGCATTTGGCACTGAATGCGAGTCTACCTGAAATGGTCTCGGTGCATTTCTGCTTTTGTAAGGGCCACTGTTTTATCTGAGGTCAAGAAACTGGAATGAAAACGAAAGTCAGAGATGTTCATCCATTGCTTGTTTGTTAATGTACACATCATGTCACAACATTAAATCAAAGCTACAAAAATTGGCCTCTGCAACCAAGTGGGTATTCTTCACAAAATGGCAGCATCGTTTTCATGGTACAATTAAAATGCACTGATATTCACTGATATAAATATTATCTCCCAGGTGGAGTATAGGAAAATACTATACAATTACTTTTCTTTGCAAGTAATGTTTTTGCACTGTCAGTTAAATAATTTATTCTTGATCTGCCACAATAAGTCTTTTCTATGTACAAATACCATTTGCACATGCTATTTGTGTACAAATATATTCTATTCTACAGCATCAGTCTCTGATGCCTGTGTCATGAGATGGCTCGGGCTGTGTTATAAACATACACTTTGGACACGAAATGCCTCCATGCACACAGACTTCCTTTATGAATACCAACTCCATACAGGGCACTGTATCGTGCACTGACTTTCCAGAAATTGAACCTTTGACAAAATCCTCAATTTTGGGAAGAAACAGTAAGTCTTGACATAATGAGCAACTTTATTGTTGGAGAAAAAAAAGTCTTGTTCTTCGGTCTATTTTCAGTAATTTAAGGAAAAACTTGATTCTTGCTCCCTTCCAGATTTGAGATTCCTCCTAAACTGTAAGCAACAGTGAAGCAGTTTGAAGTAATTTATGAAACAACTCCGAGTTCAAGTGGGGCATAATGTGTAGAAAAAGGTAGCCAAATAATGGATTTGAAAAAGGTTTGCAGGATTCTACGCATTCTGAGGTGATTACGCTATTCTATAGGAGCAGAGCATCTTCCTGGGCATGACATTGAGGTTACTTAAAAGGCCTATACTTTTAAAATACTTCTTTCCCCTCCTTTTTCTTCTTTAATGGCAATCACAAAATGTTGAAAGAAAGTGTAGGTTTTAGTCAGTTCTCTCATGCAAGTGCCGGAGATGATCTTCGAGCTCCTTTTTAAGGAGAAGTGGCAGTTGGCATACTAAGTCATTAGCCTTTTTCTTTTTTACTTCCTTGGAAAAGCAATATAAGGATTACATCCAAAATTATAGTGCATCTTAAAAAGCAGCATACCTTTAGAAAGACAGTCAATAAATTACTTGTACAACATACACAATAATGTTTTCTACGGCAGCATCACCTCTGACGCCTGAGTCATTCCTAGAGAACCCAGAAGAGAAGTAGCAGGATGGCCTAGCAACTTCGCCAGTTTTTTACAGTTTTTGTAACTGTTTTGTTCCAGAATCAGTATGTAATGGAGTTGAATTTTATTCAAGGCACCCCCAGATAACGCAGAGAAGCAAACACATATAGCAAAGCACTCGTCTGCCCACAGCCTGACTAATCTGAATGAAGGGAGGTTGTGTGGAGACACAAATAGGACAAAGGTAGACCCAGGGGAGGACTAGATTGAGGTGAGATATTAATTAGGGTCAGGGTTGCCTGTACTGGCCCTGCTCCAATAACCCGTTCTTATCCCAGACATTTGGAGAACAACCAGGCTGTCAGAGTGATCCTCCTGAACAGTTCATGATTGGAGTGTTCTTTATTTCTTTTTCTTTGTTTGCTTTTCCTCTTTAAAAAAGGGATGATGTTGCCAGGTGTGGTGGTGCACACCTGTAAGCCCAGCACTTGGGAGGCTGAGACAGGAGGATCACTATGAGTTCGAGGACAGTCTGGGCTATACAGTGAGTTCAAAGCCAGACTAGTCTACACAGCAAGACCCTGTCTCACCCCTCCCCCAAAGGCATGAGGTTGACTAAGGAATGCCAGGGAAAAGAGACAGATTGAGTTTTTAAATTCCACTTGAGGCAATTTGGATTCTGGTCCCCAGCAAGTCCTCCTTTGAATCAGCCCAGAAGTGGTTTTGACAAGCAATGATTCAGAATAGCAAGAGACATAGAGATATCATACAAACAATTATACAAAGCCAGTCACTGTTTCTGGTGGATAATGAATGAAAGAATTTGTTAAAAATATCTAAGAAACTGAACTACAGCTTGTAGAGCAATTAGAAAAAAAAAGCTAGTTCTCATGGCAGGGGTTGGATGGGGAAAGAGAGAAAAGCAAGGAAGAGGCTGGTGGGAGGAAGAAGTGGGCTACATTAGGGTGGGGAGATACGAAGAGACCCCTACCCTCCTGGAAATGGCTGTCACATAGGTCTGGGCTGTGGGACAACAGGAACCTGGGGAAATGGATGGAATGTGGTCAAGACTACCAGTTGCACACGAGTTGTTACCAGGATAAATCAAGCCAAGAAGCTCATCTGCACCTGGCTATGATCCAAGCAGAAAACATTCCTTTTGTTTTGTTTTTTTTAAAAAGAGGAGAGGTCACTTAAAAAGGCAACAAGAGAGTTAAACAACAAAATACTGTCTGCTGACTCCTCCACTGTAACACATACCTGGGAAGTATCACATGATTCACATTGAGTTAAAATTCTAGTTGTCACCAGTTTTCCACAAAGGCAAACCTCCTTGGTGAAGCACAGACCTGTTCTACTAGGCTAAGAATTCCAAAAACTGTAACAAAAACAGTAGCTCCAACGCAGAGCTTCATCAAATCCGTCTCTGACAAGCACGCACACACACAGCCACACGAGGGAAAAACAGAAACCCAGAGGCAGGTTTTAGAAGTGGAACTATTGTGAAAGAAAAGCCTTTTTTTTTCCCCATCCTACTGCATGAACCAACAAACTTCTGACATTCATACATATTTAAACATTTACTGCTAATATTTGTACAGAAAAAAGTTAATACTAAAACATATGTTACTATGATTTCACTTTTCGCCTACTAATCATATACTAAATTTTCCATTTACATGCAGCTTTAATATTGTCCAAACAATGGCACAAATAAAGAAACAAAGTCAACCATCTATTCCCCATTGCCCACCACCCCAGCCCCACATCAAACTGTTCTGGACTCTCTTGCTCAGCCAGGTGGAGTGGCCCTTGGGCTGCTCCTCGAGAGGAGACGGGATCACAGGAAGGAGGGAACCGATTCCTCCTCCTTGCGATGCACCTTCCTGTAAACATGGCCAAGGGCCACAACAACCTGAGAGCCCAGGGAAGCTGCTCTCTCTGGGTTGCAAACCAACCACTTTTGCAGCAAGAGAAGAAAATTATCATCAGGTGAGGGTTAGGAGGTGCGGGCGTGCGTGCATGTGTCTCTCTGTGTGTGTCTGTATGTGTCTGTATCTGTGTGTGTCTGTGTAAAGAGGGTAGAGAGGGCTCCTGATGATATCTTGTCTAAAGCCTCAGGATGAAGCTGGCTTCAGACAAGAGACTGGCAGAAAAACCTCAGCGTACAACTCATAGGATCTGGAGAAGAAATGGAGAAAGAAATGTATTTGCCTGTGTCAGGGATAAGTCTCAGGCTCCAATCTTCCCTGCTCTCTCATACTTTTAGTGAGCTGCATTAACCTAGAAGCTGCCATGGAAAAGCAGGACCTCCAGGCTGCGACTCAAATCCCCTCAGGTGAAATGACCTGGGAGGTCAGTCCTGGGCAGGAAAGTGGGGTGGCTGGTCAGCCGTGTCCTTCAAAGGAGAAGGCCTACTGTGTAATACTTCTAAGAGCAAGCTGAGGCCTGATGAAGTGCAGAAATGAATGGGATGTTTTCCCTGGGTAAGAAAACAGTTCTACCTTGATTTCTAGGAGCCAATGTCTGATGAGTTCTGGTACAAAATCAGATACCTGCTGTTTTGATCACTTTTGAACAAGGTGTCCAAATTCTCTCCCCACTTAGAAATCGGAACATCCAGCAGTTCTGAACTCTATCCGCAGTTATGCTTACTTAGGGAAAGGTGGGGAGGAGGTGAAATATAAAAATATTCAAGCAGATTATTGTCTACACATCCTAGGATGAATTCATTATTTGGCAAGATTGTTTTTCCTACATAATTATCACCTGAGTGCTTTTTAATTCACTAAAATGTTTTACTTCTTAACTAAAAGCAAAGAAATACAGTATACTTGAGTTTCATGAAGTTACAACTTCATTTAAGAAAATAAGTTTGACCCAAAACTCAGTGCAAGTGGCAAAGTTGACCATTACTGTACAGTATCTGCAAGAAACAAACAAAACAAAGAAACAATGAAAGAACAAACCCACAATGCTCACATGGCACCATTTGACGTGCCAAAACCAAACCAAATGAACAGAAAAAAAAAAGCCTGAAATTAAATCTTGAAAAAAAGCTTCCAACACTGAATTTTGTCCATAAATAAGCACAAATTTAAATTTAGGTAAGAAAACCATGTTAACAGTTACCAAATTAGTTCGAGCATCAGAGACAAAAGAAGAGAGGAATGTTGGGACCTGCTTATAAATGAGAAATGAAGTTTCCAGTTTTAGAGTGAGAAAACTGAGGCATGCAGGACTTTTGCATATGGATATATATATTTTATATATATTATATATAATATGTACAGTCTAGCTATAAAACTTTGATGTGTATAGAAGCTGTCTTCAATGAAAAAAATTGAACATTCAGAAGAAATTCCTGAGATAGGGTTTGTGACATGGGCCACTGAGAAAAAAAATCCGTGGTTGGGTCCTAGAGGTGTTGTAGTCTATCCCTGTGAAGACTGAAATTAACCCACAGACAGACAGTGTCAGCACTGTTGTCTTTCCTTGCCTAAGCAAGGGGTAGCACCATTGTGAAGGTAACTATCTATCACTCCTGCCTGAAGAGAGGAGGAAATATGTTGGAACATATTGCTGCTAAGACTGCTGTAGTGTGCACCAATTCCTTCTTGGTTCTTCAAGACAACAGATGAACAGCGCCACGGGCTGACTGAAGAACACCTAGATGGGAGAGGTGTGAGGACTGAGAGGCAGATCTGAGTCACTAGGTATAATCTTTCCTGGGCTGCTCGTCAGTCGTACACTTATCAGTCATTTCCTGGCAGAAGTCTACGGTCACCGATTGGCTCCTGGGTTCAAGAGGGGGGCCTTTCTCTGAGAAGGTTCCTTGGTCAGTACCTTCCAATCTCCTCCCAGAGGTACAATTCTCAGAGGTGCTGCTGGGTACCCAGGGGGGAACTGGGGGAGCTGCACCTGGCTCCAAGCAGCAGGGCACATTGTCCCCCACTGCACACTGGGAGGCTGCTATGTTCTGCTCCACACTCAATGGAGTGGGGTTAATACTGGAGGCTCCAGGGAGATCCATGGGTATGAGGACAGGACAATAACGATGCAGGGCCTGGATTTGCTCGGGGCTCTGGATGTCTCGGCAGACTTCCTGGGAGAGGCACGAGAAGTTGTCCAGCAGTTCCCCCATGCATGCTTTCAGCTGATTCCTCTCTGACAATAGCTTCTCTTTCTCACACACCTGGACAATACATCAAAAGAAGAAAAAAGGCTTGATCAAGCTGGAACTGGGAGACACGAGATCTTGTTTCTGGGGGTTTTCCAAGCTTTTTTTGTAATTCCTATTACAATGTAACTCATTAATGATTAGGTCAGGACCTAGACACTTAAAATATTCACATGTCCAAGGAGTCTGGACACACTTCTGCTATGTCTCCCGCCTGAGCAGCTCATCCAGACGTGTGCCAACACTGATCCCATCCCCAGGGCATCTCCTTGTGCCACTCTGAGGCTTAGGCAAGCAATCAGTGGTCACCACCAATGAGGAAACTGCAGGGAGTCGGTGTTCCAGTTTCTTAGAATTCAGTTTTTGTAAAGTATCGTCAGCTGGAAAATTCTTAATTCCAAACCTTATAGTCGAAAATCTCCCCAAATGTATTAGGTTGCCAGTTTTGAGGGTCAAAAGTCAACCAATTCCAACTATCTGACATCCTGGAAAGTAAAAACCATGGGGACAGTAGAAAAGATCAGTGGGTCACAGGGGTATGGAGAGAAGGACAGATGAGTAAGTGCAGCATAGAGGGTTTTAGGCCAAGGAATCTACTCTGTGCTATACTCTATACAATGGTGGATGCGTGTCATTATACATTTGTCCAAACCCACAGACCATACAACTTTATGTACAACCTAACATAAAGTAAGGACTCGTGGTAGGAATGATGTGTCAATACAAGCTCATCTATTACAGCAGATGTACTACTCTGGTTGGGGATGCTGGTGGGAGAGGCTGTGAGAGTGTAGGGTCAGGGGACATTTGGGAATTGTGTGTTACATTCAATTTTTCTGTGAATCTAAAACTACTCTGAAGAAGTAAGTCTACTTAAAAACAAACACATTTGACTGTCAACAATTTCATAGAGTTCAACGCAACATCAGCAGGCTGTCTATGCTTTCCAGTGCGGCAGACTGAACATGACTCGTTCTCAAGGACGCTGGGCAATGTGCTGTGGATCCAGAGCAGGGAGAGAAGACGGAAACACAGAGCCCCGCGCCCTGAGGTGTTTTCCCCACATATGTTCTTGTGTTGTTCAAATGTATTCTCCATCAGAGAGGTGAATTTAGCACCAGAAAGGAGACTAATTAAGGTTTTATCATCAACATTTGTGTAGGGAACAGGAGCTGGGGAGGTTCCACGAGATGCACATGATGATGAGGCGATGAAGAACTAGGCGTGGGAAGCACGGTGAAGGGAGTCCTGGCCTGACCTCTGCAAGGCAGGCAGGAAGGGCAAGCACACGGTGAGGGAGACAGGAGAGGGGAGAGAGAAGCAGGCATCCGAGAGGCACAAGGAGCGGGTCTCCAACACGGGAGCTGCACGTGCCGTAGCACGAACGCAATCTGGCAGGCAGCATGGGCATGTGTGTTGGAGAGAGATTTACACGAGGAAAGGGCACCTGCTAAAATATTTATAAATTTATCAAGAAAACATGTTTTAAAAATGAAAAATAAACAGATGCACAAGTGCAACTTGAGAGAAATACATTATGCGAGTTTGCAATAGCAGAATGGCGGGTGTGTGGAGACAGCGTGGGAGGCAGAAGCAAGTGTGGGGCCTGCTGGGGACTGTGCACGGTGAGACCTAGAGGGGACGAAGCTGTCATGCCCACCCGTGCCACCCTGGGCAATGAGACCAGGCAAATGGGCATAGCACCCAGAGTATGGGGTAGCTGATGAGACAGAACAATCTAGGAAGTCTTTTTTGGAAAATTCCCAAGTGAGGATGCACAGACTGGATTTCTTTCCTTCGGGCCTAGAAATCCTTAGGAGAGGGAATGTCTCCTGGACACCAGGAGAAGAATCTCACTCTCAGTTCCGCCAGATCACCTTGGATAAGGCACTGACCCTTATTGGCCTCCTCATCTGAAAAATGTCCCAGGCCACTTCCTAGGAGGAAGAAAATGAGGTGCCACGTGTGACGGTGTTTTGACTTTCTGTATAGAAACAGCAGTATAAATCAGACCTTGGCTAAAAGTATGACGCTCCAAGTCACATATGTGTACCAAGGAGCATGTGAAGCTCTGATTCTGCACTGAAACGCAGCATATTATTTGAGGGGTTGACAAACTGTGGATACAGACTATGTGATTTTTTTTGGTTTTTCAGTTGAAAACACTAGCAAACTACTTTAGATACATGCCTGGTATATAGATTTTATAATTTTTTCAGTATTACAAAATTCCACTAAACAGAACGCTAATTACTAAAATCAGGTATTTCTCAAATACAGGTAGAGTTAATTCTACTACCTGAAGAGGAATATTGGGCAAGGATTACTAGACACATGCCTAAGACCATGTAGACTTGTACCTGGTAGGCTGAGTCACCTAAGTACATCAGACTTTCAGAAGACCACACTCACCAGCAGAATGTCCTGTTTCCTTGTGTGGTTTAAGTAACATTTTGTTGTTATTAAAACATTAGGGCTGAGGATATAGTTCAGTGGTAGAATGCTTGCCTGGCATGTGTAAGGCCCTGGGTTTGATGCCAGCAAGGCAAAACAAACAAAAGACTAAGAAAAAATTGGAAAAAAGAAGAAACCCATAATCTCCTGACCTAAAGTGTCATAATTTGTAGTTAGTTTTAGAGCAATTGACATTTCCTGAAAGCCAACCATTCCATCACTGGAGACTTAGGGATGATCAACACTGTTCTTGTCCTTGAAGACACTACAATTTGTGGCTGGGAGCTGGTGAGACAGATGCCAACTCAGATAATCCAAGCCTGAGTGGTAAATACCAAACCAGAGGTCACATCAGGGTTCCAGGACAGAGACCCAGCCTAACCGGGGATAGGAAAGGCAGGCTTTCTGGAGAGGTGACTTGATTCTTAAAGCACAAAGATAACAGAGAAGGGTAACAATGAGAAATGTCCAAAGCAGAAGGGATACAGCATAGGTACAAATGCAAAAGTATAAAACAGCAGGAGATGTGAGTGAATTGCTGACAGTTTGATTTTATTGGGGCTGAATCCTAGGAAGTGAGTAGAAGATGATACTGGAGGGTTGCTACAGATCAACTTAGGAAAGGTAGGGTACATCTTTAAGTTTTTTTTAAGGTTGACACATAATGGCTAGATATATTTATGGAACACAATATAGTAATTCAATATATGTAAATAATGTGTGATGATCAGGTCAGGCTAATTAACATTTCCATCTTCTTAACCATTTATTATTTCTCTGTGTTGGGGATCTTCAAATATTTCTCTTCTAGTTCCTTATAAAATACATAATAAATCACTATGAACTATAGTGGTTCTCCTGTGTTGTGGAACATTGCAAATTTATCCCTCTTATCTCTCTTGGTATCTATTATCTAACATCCCCTAAGATATATCTTACTAAAGATCTTGGGCTTTTCTTTATAGATGATGAGAGTTACTGAACACAGGCAGATGTCTCTTGCTTTGGGTTGAAAAATTAAAAGCCCTGAAGTTTAGGGCTATTTTAACAGCATGTAACACTTCCTCTTGCTTCTTGAACATCTCATCCTTGCTCTTGGGTTCATATCAGGATAGCAGTGGCTTGCCATGAAGCAAAGGATTTGCTGCAAATAGTCTGAGGCTTCAAACTTAGATTATACCCATATTACATGGCCTCTCTCTTCTTCAGTCAGACATAGACTGGAGGTGAGTTCCCAGTATTTGGCCTGCAGAAAGGTCAAGCTGAGTGAGTTTGAGCTGACTGCCTTCAGAGATACAGTCAGGAGCCAGAGGGTGCCTCTACAGACTTCCTATAGCTTAGGGATGGTTTCCAAGGAAAAGGAGGTGTAGGGGGACTCATAATTCAACATGGAGGAGCTTGGACTCTGAGGCACAGGGAAGAGATGGCAGCCACTTTAAGGGAGAACTGCAAAATCAAGTACTCTGGGGCTGCAAAGTGTGCCGGGGCATCATTTTGTTGCGTGAGTCCCTCTCCATAGGCAGGTGTCATATCTCTCACCTAGATTCTTCTGCTGGGAGGCAGACAAAGCAGTGGCAAAACCACACAATTTGGAATCAGACACCTGGATTTGTATTTAAGCTCTATACATCCTGGAAAGTTATCTAATCTTTCTGCAACACAGTTTCCTCATTTTTAAATGAGAATAAAACAGTACCTAGTTAGACGGTTAAGGTGTAGATTAAATGTGATCATCCACAAAAATAGTGTAAAATAGAGCCACAGGACAACTCCACTTCAGGGTTTTTAGTATTATCCTCCCCTAGTGACTGGGTAAAAGACAGGCATGGGAGATAACCAAAAATAGTTTAGAAGAATACCTGGTATAAAGATGCACGCAATAAGCATCAGTTATTATTACATGTCAAATGAAAAATCAAAACACTAATTCTATATGGATGGCTGAGGGCTATGACATACTTTTACATACTTGCACATCCACACATGCTGCAGATATTAAGCTATTATTCCTGGTGAGCAACTTAAAAAATAAATCCAAACTTTCTGGAAGGGCGAACCTTCCCTCTATTTCTTCAGCTGCCATTTGCTATAACTTTTACATCAGTCCTGCTCACTTCAGGTTGCTGATGGCTCAACTCACCAATTTGCGGATTTCACATTCTAAATTCTGAATACAGTCCAGCTTCCTCTTGCGGCAGCGCTGAGCTGCAATGCGGTTCTTGCTGCGCCGCCGGACATCGTGAATGAACTCTAACTGCTCTGAGGTTAACTTGTGCATCTTAATCATCATCTGGAAATCGTTCCTTGGAAGATCTGTGATTTGATCTACAGGAAAAGGAAGTTTGACCTGAAACCAAGAATAACAGGATAGGATTATGCAGCTGAATTTCAATTACAGTAGACAGAACGTCGGAAAATGGTAAAACCTTTTAAAAAGATTACTAAGTGATATGGAAACTACTGAAGCAAGTAGCAATTCTTTTCTGTTTCAAAAATAAGTAAGGTGAAATATTTAAATAATCAAACAGAGTAATACACAGAACTTTCAGTGTGGTTATCATGCCTGAGATTTTTTTTTAAAGTGACATGTAAAAATATAGGAAAATGTGTCATTTGTTTTTATTACTGTAGCATTTCTGCAAGGAGGACTCATAGTTAAGGATTTTTTTCTTCACAAAACAGCTAAACTCAATAAAATGACAAGTTATAGAGGAACACCATCTAAGGACTTATCAGGGCACTGGACTGGAGAGCCCTGCACATCCTGAGGATGCTGGAAAGATCAGTCAGTGTAATTCTTAGTTACAACAGCATAAAGGAGATACGTTCGACAGGCCCCACCAACACAGCCTAGGAGTCAGAACTGGGTTTAGTCTTCCTTACCAGACGTGAGACATCAGGCAAGCTACTTTACATCTCTGAGTCTCAATTTCCTCATCTGAAAAATAGGGAATGCTTTTTATCTGTACAGTTTCATGCAGGGTAGCTGCCTAAGTGTTTGGTACTTCGGCAGACTGTGTTTTCCCCTAAGCGGCCATTTCATCTCACATTTTCTTTCACTATAAAGAGGCTAGGTCATAAGAAGCACTGCACCTTAGGCCTCTTAGATTGCTTGCTCTGGAGGAAACCAGATGCCATGCTTTGATGACACAAAAGTAGCCCTGTGAGAAGCCCATGTGGATAGCTGCTGATGCCTCTGGCCAACAGCTGGCATCACCTTGCCAGTCATATGAATGGACCATGCTGGGCATGGATTCTCTAGCTCCAGTCAAACCTTCAGCTGACAGCAGCCCCAGCCCACACCTGACTTTAAACACACGAGAAATCCTGAACTAGAATTGCTTATCTTAGTCACCCCTGAATTCCTGACTCCTAGAAACTGTAAGAGATATTTGATTATTGTTGATTTAAGACATTAAGTTTTCGAGTGACTTATTATGTGTCAATAGATAACCCATGTAGGCACTGCATCAATGAGATTCCTACCTGACAAGTACAAGGCAAATAAAGATTACCTAAACAGAGGATGCCAGTCTTTTGAGGGAGGGCCGTGTCTTTCCTATATGGTTAAATACTTGCTTACAGTCCTACGCAACTTGATGTATTTCTTGAGAACAGAAACGAATGAAATTGAGTGCACATCAGAAGCCTTGTGCAGCAGATGAGAAGCAAACCAAGGCTCTCTACATCTCCGGTTTCTCAACATCCATTAGGTGAAGATCACAGGCCTGCATCTTCAGGAAACACCCTACTACACTTTCTAAGGCTCTCGCTGCTGATTCAGGGACTTTTGGATTCAGCTCTGGTTCTGCTTCAGAAGCTCCTTTAAAAGGAGGCTTGCATTTTGCGAGGGCTGAAGCCCGTTTCCAGCTCAGATTGTTTCATTTCTGCTTACATTTGCGTCTGCTTCAAACGGGCCAGCAGATGGCGCTATAAACCTAAACTTCATTTATGTGCTAGCCCGGCGCTGTACAATACAACCACCAGCCATATATATGATTTGCATTTTCTAGTAACACTGAAAGAAGTAAACATGAACACGTGGAATTGGTTTTAATAATGTTATTAGCCAAATATATCTAAAATATTTCTAACATGCAATTAATACAAAATTATTAATGAATTTTTTTTTTTTGGTAGATGTTCAAAATTCAAAGCATATTGTACCATACCAGCATGTCACAACTCAGATTACCTCCCTTTTGGGGGCTCGCTAGCCAAGTGCAGGGTGTGGTTACTATGTCAGACAGCACAGCCACAGAAGATACAACCTGAGTAGCAAGAAAAACACATGGACCTGAGGTTTGATTAAAATATTTTTGGTAAAGAAACTAACTCCTCAATCAGTATTCAGGTGCTGCACTGGCAAGTCTGTGCTCTTTAGGGGACTACGATGAAGCTATTCTAACCTAAATGCAGGCTTTTTCTTTGGTTGCATCAGATGCAAGCAGACATGAGTCCCATTCCTGGTATTCGTGGCTCAGTTAATCCCCACACAGAAAAGCAAACACTAAATGATCATTTGGCTTTTCCGTGGTTGGGTGCAATCTCTGTCAGGTTACTTCCTGTGCTACGTGGCATTTGCTAAAGGCTCCCAATGGGCGCTCTGATTCAACTTCTACCTGGTGAACTCTGTCCCATGACACCTGTCAAATTTTGGCCCAAGAAAGCAAAATCGTAGCACAGCACACAGGTAGCCAGGACAAACATCTCCTTATTATGGGCTCAGGAAAGGGCTTTGTCCACGGTGCTGTGTTTGCACAAGGCTTATAATGATATGAAAGAATGTTTGATTTCCCCTTTATACCCTTTGGATAACAAACAGACATGCAGACCCTGGATGGTGCATCAATATCACAGAGGTCTGTCTGCTGGAAACATGGATGTTTTGACACAGCAGAGGTTGTGGCCCATTTGGGGGTTTGGAGTTTCCCCCTTTGGTGACAACAAAGCCATTCCGCTTCTGCTCTAAATTGTGTCACTTATTTTCAGAAAGAAATCATATATCTATAGCTTTGGCCACAGGGGAAGTCAAGAGGGCTTCTGTACTAAGAGTTACGCTATTTAAAAATCATCTAGATAGCAAATAGAAAATATGAGGGAGACAGGACAGAGAGCTGGCAGGAGAAAGGAAAAATCAACAATGCTAATTTCGAAATCCTTGAAGCAAAAGGCCATATAAAATTTCAGCAGGGATTCTGCAAGCCAAGCTGCTTTTAAAACAGGGTCAGAAGAAAATAGTCAACTATAAGCTTTCTTCCATGTGATAAAACACCACAATACCCCACACTCTTGTGTCTTTTTAGAGATTTGTTGTCACCATAGCAAGAAAGAATCACACTGATAGCAAGTGGTAGTCCCTGGCTTGTTCCTGGAGAAGCACAGAGGGGAATTTACCACATCCTTTTGTTGTTTTCAGAGCGGGCAAGTCCAAGCCAATGAGCAGCACCTGCTTCACTTTGGTCCTTTGAAAAACATCCTACATACAGGCTCTCAGACACTTAAATAGTCCCTGCTTTGAGCTAAGGTGTCAGATATGCACTGGGTCTTAGAAAGCTGAAACACACAGGGAAGGCTGAGGCGTTTCTCTCATGCAGAGAACCATTACAACCCAAATAAGCCCAACAGGGCTTCATGTCTTAGTTACTGTCTTTTTACGCAGTTATTCTTCCAGGATTTCACTTCTCAGCAGGGTTTGATTTTCATTCACTGAATCTTCATAAACAGTGTGGAACAGCCAATCAGAAAAGATGATAAATCCTGCCAACTACTACTACCACCTGCCTGAGTGACCTCCACTTATATTTGGTTGACCACATGTGGCTATGGGCAGCCAGGCTCCTTAGGAAAAGTAGTACATGTGGGGTTTGTGGGGACTGATTCTCTTTAGCTATGAGAAAAGCCACTGCTGTGGCTCTCGGTAGAGGCTCTGAGACTTCGGAACAGCCACTGAGACAGCAAGCCAAGGGCAAAAGAGGGCAGCACAGGCCACTGCCATGGTTTGCACAGTAAGCTATTGTTGATTTTATCCAGCCCCTCCAAAGTGCGGACTCTTCACCTCCCTCCAGAACACACAGAAGGAGCAGGAGTAGAGGTCGGTTTTTGGCATGGTACCTGCACTGCCCTCCAAAGCAATTATCAAGAGAAGGTCGAGACCTTTTGGGTACTCCAGCTCTCTGGGAGGCAGGGAAATGGGCGGTTCCTTCCGTGTGCCCAGTAACCTCAGGCCTCAGGAGCTGGCAAAGGGCTGGAGGAAGCAGTGGTATTTGGATGGCACAGGAAACTTAAATGAGCCTTCTGCGTGGCCAGAGGCCATGAATGAATAGGGGAGGCTGGAGCTTCCTTATCATCAAACAGAAAACATCTTGCCAACAACTACTCTCATTTGGTGGCTGAAATCCTCATCTCCTTCCTCTCTATTAAAAAAGTCATTTAGAAATTACATGATTTCTTACAGAAAATTCAAAAGAGACAAAAGAAGGTGGCAAAGTTCCCTTCCCCAAATGATTGTATTTCTCTGATGGATTTCCCTGTGGTCTCCATTTACTCTGAACATCTTTTATGGAGTTGCAATCAGTGGCCTTATATCCATCTCCCCTCATCATGCCTCTGAACACACATTTCAGTTGCCTAGTGGCCCTGGATTGCTGGGTGAGGGTTTCTGAAGAAGAAGAAGAATGGAGCTTTACATTTTATGGAAAAAGCCAAAAAGAAGTATCTTTTTTCTTTAGAAGTCCCAGTGGAAGAGTAGTTTGTGAGTATTTTTTTCCCTAACTCCTTTTATGATTTCACTACCAGCTGCTGAGTGAAAGTCACAGGAGCAGGGCCATGCTGACGCCATACCCCGAAGCGCTGATAGTGCGGTCAGCTCTCAGTCTTTAGCTTATGCTCTTTGAAGGGAAGGGGAGATAAAAAGAAATGAGACATGTCATGTACATTTATCAATTACCCAAAACAATGAATATATTCATGGCGTATTACAAATATGTACTAAAAAAGAAAAAAAGACCCTCAGATCCCAGGGCAGGCAGCAAGACACTCCCTGGACTGAGGATTCCAGTGTTAATAGAATGGGACAGCCAGCTCAGTGTTAGGCAGATGCCAATGACCAGATCTCCCCACGAGACTGAGAAATGTTTCCTGCACGGTTGTCCTCTTAGCCTCTATTCTCATGGTCCAGTTTCTGGCACCATGCAGGACACCTGGGATTTAGTAATGCTGTTGCAATGAACGAACTGTGTAATCCCAAGCAGGCCATTAGCTCTGCTTTAAAGCTCTTTCAGGATCTGTGAGTCAGACAGACAGAACATTTACCCTACTTAGCTTATGAGGTTGCTATGAAGAATAAAATTGGGTAATAGACAGAGAAAGTGCTTTGCAAAGTTTGAACTGCCTTGTAGCAAGAAGGCATTATTATTTCTGTTTTTCAGCTCTGTCTCTCTTTGCCACATAATTTCTTCTTACAGGAATACAGTATTCTCTGGAATTCTGGATGCTGAGACTGTTCCAGACAACATGAAAACACTGTTTTAATTAGTAATATGGCTGACTTCTATGCTGCCCTGTGAGGTCTTCTTTTTATTAAGCAGACCAATTACAGACACTTCTAAAAACATGCCTGATTTGCCAAACCACAAAACCGGTTGTAAAAATTTTACACACAAAATACGTGTCAAAGTCATCACCCGGGTGGGATGAGTTAGAGATGGCTCTTCTGTTGTGCACAAGTTCACTGTTTTCTCTGGATACTTCTCTTTCTCTCTTTCTGTCTCTGTCTGTCTGTGTCTGTCCTTCTCTCACAAACACACACACATACACATACACCCCATACTTATTCTCATACCTTTTTCTCTCTCAACATAAAATCTGTTAAGAAAGGAAGTCCAACTAATCAATACATTTGGTTATGCAAATAGACTATCTCTCTATTTATTTTTAACTAAAATCCACAATCAATTAGAAATTCTTTGGGTTCAAAATAGTCTTACAAGGGAGCTTACTATTTGGAAAATGATTGTGATTTTTAAAAATAATTTTCAAATTTCTTTTTTAAAAATAAAATCAGATGATTTATTTGAAGGTGGGGAAAGGGGGAAGGAGAGTGAGAGCCCGAGAGAGAGAGGGAGGGAGGGAGAGAGAGAAAGAAACTACAAGTCATGAGCTACCTGGAACCCACTAGATGGGTTAAAAAAAGATGGACAATAACAAGCATTTCTGAATATGCGGAAAATCTGAATCCCTTATACGGTGCTGAAAGGAATGTAAAATGGTATAGCAACCTTGAAAACCAGTAAGGTAGTTCCTCAAGAGGGTATAATAGTTACCATATGATTAAGCAATTCTATACCTAATATATAATAAAAAGAACTGAAAATATATCTACAAAAGGCCTGTAATTGGATGCATGTAATAGTATTATCATGAGAATGGAAGCTGGGAGTGGTGGCTCATGCCTATAACCTCAGTACTTGGGAGGCTGAGGCAGGAGGATTGCTGCAAGTTTGAGGCCATCCTGAATTTAAGCCCAGCCTGAACTGCATAATGAGACCCTGTCTCAACTGTTCCTCCCACCCTCAAAGAGTGGAAATAACTCACAGATCCCTTAGCCAAACATGAATCAAAAAATGTGGTGTGGCTTAACCAACTAGATCAACATAATGGAATATTATTAAACAATTAGGAAGGAATGGCCGGGGATTTGGCTCAGTGGCAAAAGCACCTGACTGGCAGGAGCGAGGTTGTGAGTTCAATCCCTGGTATCAAAAAACAAAAAACAAAATAACCCCACAAAAACCAAACAATTAAGAAGGAATGATGTACTGATACATGACAATGTACCTATGGGTACATTAATGGTAAGGATAAATTTTAAAACATTATACTAAGTGAAAAAGCGAGACACAACAGGCCACATATTGCAAGATTCTATTTTTATGAAATTTCCAGAACAGGCAAATCAACTGAGACAGAGGGTAGATTAGTGGTTGCCTGGGGATGAGGGAAGAAGGCAATGAGGAATAATGGCTAACGAGTAAAGTGTTTCCTTTTGAAGTGATGAAGTGTTCTGGAATTAGTGGAGATATCTGTATAACACTGTGAATATATTAAAGTCATGAAGTTGTTCACTTTAACAGGCCAAAATTTTTTTGATGAATATGCTCACCATGTAGTTTAGGCTGGGCTTGAACTCACTATGTATCCCAGGATGGCTGTGAACTTGTGGCGATACTCCTGCCTCAGTCTCCTGAGTACTGGGATTACAGGTGTCTGCAACCACCCCTGGTCTTAGTGTATCATTTTATTTACCATTATGATTTTGTTTGTTTTGAGACCGAGTCTCACTATGTAGCCCAGGCTGGCCTTGAACTCATGGCAATCCTTCTGTCTCAGCCTCCTGAGTGATGGGATTACAGGTGTGTGCCACCTCACCCAGCCAGTGTATCATTTTAATGCAGAGAAAACAAATACATTTGAAGTGTAAATTTGCCTTTAAGGTCATTAAAACCTTCTTTGTATTTCTAGGAAAACTGATTAGAAGTAAACATTTGTTTCCTTTTTTCCTTTTCTATTTCAACGTCTACTTTTTAATTAGACGCTTGTGACATAATACATCTTAATTGTACATAATACATGCACAATTGTATCTTAATGTCCATGTACGTAATACATCTTAATTCTTTTTTTCATCCCCTTCCCTCCCCCTCCATCTCTTGGTCCCCTTCCCTTCTACAAAAGAGCTATCTCTCTTTTCCAAATAGGGTGAATTTTGTGATATGGGAATTTTATCTCAATTAAAAACATGAACTTGTGTGAGTCACACATAGATAAAATTCAAACATTAACGATATACTTAGAAATAAAATTTTTCTTATATTTCCTTTCCCCAACTTTGCTTCCAATTTTATCTTATTCTCCATACTGATTTCATTACTTATATCTATATTTATGAAACAAACTAGGATCTTGTTATGCATTCTGTTTCGTGACTTTTTTTACTTAGTCTGACTTACTCATTGTTTCCATCATTGTAAGAAAAAATTTCTAAGATGATTTCTTTTTTTTTTTTTTGAGACAGAGTCTCACCATGTAGTTCAGACTAGCCTTGAGTTCTCTATGTAGCCCAGGCTTGCCATGGACAAGGTAATCCTCCTATCTGAGCCTTCCAAGTGCTGGGATTACAGGTGTGTGCTACCGAGCCTGGCTCCAAGCAGGCTTGTTAAGGAATATAGATGGAGTCATAAAGATTAAAAGCTGGTATCTTGACCAGATAATAAAATTTTCTATAAGGAAAAACAATAAAAATAAATAAATAGACTAGGAGAAAACATAGGCAACACTGTATGTACAAGAAACAGTTAAGGAGGCGGGACAAGATGGTGGAACAGTAAACAGCAGGGTAAGCAGCCTCCCTGAAAGATACCGTCCAGATGCTGGAATATAGCAACATGGGGAAGACAAAAAGGAGGGAGGCAGACCTCTGGACCCAGGAAGCATCTAAAGTGAGAATTGAAGCCCACAGAAAGAGTGGAAAGAGGCACTTAGACAAAGAGGGCAGTGGTTAGTGGCACCTCTGCCTCAAGCTGGACCTGTTCTGTGAAAGCAGTTGCTGCAACCTGGGGATGCATGGTCCGAGAGCTGCGGCTGCGGCAGTGGCAACCCTGGAGTCCTCAGCCCAGTGAGACGGCGTCAGAGGACAGCAGCAGTGGACAGGGTGAGAAGACCTGGAGAACTGTGAGTGAGGAGGCCCCCAGCCTCCCGCATGAGGGGGAGATTGGCGGGGAGGCATCTTGGAGTTGGGCTTGGGACTCCTGGCTGGGCGCGGACCCGTGGAGTTTGCTCAGGCTGAGCCCTGTCCCTGTGGGCATACTGGGGGCCATCTTGGAGGGTCCCTGCAGGTGACAGGCTTGGTCTGGAGACGGCAGCTCTGCACATGCTCCAGGGGTGTTGTGGAGAGTCTGCAGGTGACTGGCTCACCAGCCCAGATTCACAGGCAGCTGCTGGCCCCTGCGTGCACCCCACCAGCCATCACAGAGGCAAGGCAGGCTGGGGAAAGGCAGGGGGTAGTGCTGTAACAGCGCCCCCAGTGGCAACCATCAGATATCCATAGTCGGCACCAGCTAGAGGAACCAGTCTCACTTTGGAGAGGTTGTGGCCAATGCAGGGAATGTCTGGGTCCCCAGTACCAATTTGCTCAGGGGAACCCAGGAAAATGCCAAGACCAAGAAGCAAAAGGCAGTCTCTGGCTTCCAGTTCAAGCAGAGCAAGGCCAGGAGATGTAAACGCAGATGATATCAGGAGTCCCACAACTGAAGTTTGTGAGGTGATGGCAACAGAAGTAAAGAAACAACTTCAAAAGGCTATAAAAGAAATTAGAACAGAAATATTAACTCAACTAAAAGAAGAAATGAAAAACATAATAAAAGAATTGCTAGGCAACCTAAAGGAGACAAAGATGAAAAAATGGAGCATAGGAAAACAAGGGAAACCTGGAATGAACAATACAAAAAAGATTTAGAACACATGAAACAGATTCAAAGAGATTACCAGGAATTCAAAAACTCCAATGAAAACTGGTAAAACCACCTGAAGGAAACTAAAGATAGACTTTCAAGCCTAGAAGACAGGTTTGTAGTCTGTGATCGTGAAAGGAAAGATCTCTTAAAAATAACAAGAAACCTGGAAGTAACAATACAATAGCTGCAAGACAACCCAAAGAAACATAACTTGAGAATTAAAGGTGTGAGTGAAAAAGCAGGGGTCAATACAAATCAAATTAAAATCCTATTACAGAAATAATTTCAGAAAACTTTCCAAGCATAGGAACAGGAAGTGCCTTTCAGATAAGTGAAGCACATACAACTCCAGCTAAACATAACCAAAATATACCTACACCCAGACATATAATGATCAAGATCCCAGAAATTCAACACAAAAACAGAATATTAAAAGCTATTAGAGAAAGAAAAAACAGATCACCTACAAAGGAAGGCCCATCAGAATCATGACAGACTTCTCAACACAAACCATCAGGTCAAGAAGAGCTTGGAGTGAAGTATTTCAAGCCCTGAAAGAAAACAACTTCCAACCCAGATTGATGTACCCTGCAAAACTATCTGTCAAAATTAATGGAGAAACAAGATACTTCCATGACAAAGAACAACTAAATGAATGTATGACAACCGAGCCAACCCTACAAAGAATACTAAAGGACATTTTAGAGAGAGAAAAGAAGTCCACAGCTCTAGAAACAGCAGCAGAGGGATATCACCGAGCAGGGCAGACAAGTGAATAATCTGTCATTGGGATTTGAGTCCAGTAATGTCTTCAATGAGCTCTTTAGTTTGATCTCACTCTATCTTCTCCTGCCTAATTTTATTACATATGATGACATAGATAGCTACTCCAAAGGTAACAAAATATATTAGGATAGCCTTTATTGATATTCAATCATCTTGTTTTGAAAGCCTGTATTGCTTTCATTGTTCTGAGTGATTTGAACCTATTTTGGTTTGTTTGATTGCATTATAACAGATGATATAGGCAACTGCTTAGAAGATAATGAGGCATTATAGAAATCAACATTGTATTACTATTATTGCTTCCATTGTTTTATCTTTTATTGGTTTTATTCTGTACTATTTTGTTTGATTGTATTAGGCTCAATGGTATGGGCAGTTATTTTGAAGATAACAAGAGGTATTACAAGGGGAAAGGAGGAAAGAAGGAAGGGAAAAGGAAAAGACATAGATTTATATGTGGGTATTCATAAGGTGGTCAAAATCACTATACTACTAAATGCATTAACTGGTGAGAGAGAACAGTTGGTACTCATATGATTAGATCAATTTTACATGTCTATATCTGTCAATCTGAGCAACCCCTTTGAGGGCAATGATATACAATGTTACAACCACTGTCAAACTCCAATCATCTCATTTTGTCAACCTATAATGTTACAGTATCGGATTTGTTGTTGTTGTTTGTTGCTCCTTTTAGCTGTTTGTTTCTCTTTTCTGTGACCATTGTTTTATTTTTTATTGGCTGAACGATTTTGTTTGATTATATTAGGCCTGATGATATGGGCAGTTATTTTAAAGGCAACAAGAGGTATTCTAAGGGGAAAGGAGAAAGGAAGGGAAAAGGAAAAAGACATAAATTTATAAACAGGCACACATAAGATAGTTAAAATGACTATATTACTAAATGCATTAGCTACTGAAAAAGAACAGTTAATACTCATGATTAGATCAGTTTTACATGTCTATATCTGTTAATCTAAACAACCCCTTTGAAGGTAATGATATGCAATATTGCAACTACTGTCAAATTTCAACCATCTCATTGTGTAAACCTATAATGTAATCATATCGGATTTGTTGCTGTTGTTTGTTTGTCTCTTTTGCTTTTTGTTTCTCTTTTCCATGTCTATTTTCTCTTAAATAAAAATAAATAAATAAATAAATAAATAAATGTAAAACCTCAAAAAAAAAAAAAACCAAAAAGAAATGGTTAACATTCTTAATACTAAGGATTAAGGTTCTTATTAGTTGGTTTAAAGAAAAACAATACAAAAACAACAGGCAAAGATATAAGTTGGCAATTCACAGGGAAGGAAATATAAATGGCAAATACACAAAAAACAAGGGTGAACCTCTTTGCTATCAAATTGGCAAAAATTACAGACTAGTGATGAATAGCAGTGGCAAGAACAGGGGGAAATGTACACTCCTGATTGCTGAAGGGTATGTGAACTGCTTCAATCTTTTGGCAAGGTAATTAGGGGCATGACTTTTCCCTTCTATAGGACTCCAAGCATAAAAACAAAAGAACCACTATTAACAGTATGTTCACAAATAGGTTTATTGTGGTAATTTTTATAAGTGGGGGAAGAAACTGGAAACAACTGGAATATCTGGCGGTAGGTGACACCTAAATAAACTGTGATTGAGGGAAACTTTGGCAATTAAGCATGTGTTGGCGTTGAGTGACTAATCTACTGGCTGTACACAGTCAATAGGTATGTGGAAAAAGGAAGCTGTTCAAAATTATACTGTATGATGATGCCGTTAAAATAAGAGATGTGGAAAGGTATGTTGTATAGTGTTGCAGGCCCAGAGAAAGCCTGTTAAATTTGGCCTGTTTGGCATTTGTTATGACATAGTTTGGTTAAAAAACTATGGGGTATGCTGGGTGTGGTGGTGCACACCTTGAATCCCAGCACTTGGGAGGCTGAGGTAGGTGGAACACTGTGAGTTCGAGGCTGGCATGGGCTACAATGTGACCAAGGCCGGCCTGACTACATAGTGTGACTGTACCTCAAATAAAACAGGGCCAGGAATTTGGCTCAGTGGCCTAAGCACCTGCCTGGCAGGCGCGAGGTTGTGAGTTTGAGCCTCAGTACCGGGGGGAAAAGAAAACCCCCAAAAACTATGGGGTGTAGTTCACTGGTAGGGTACATGCTTAGCATGCAAGTGCTCTGGAGTCAATCCTGGGCACTAAAAAACAATGCTGATTATAAGAACGACACTGTCCTAATTTAAGCTTTTTCAAAACTAGAGAAGAAGTAAAAAGATGGGAAAAGTCAATATTTTGAAGTAGGAGAGATACTTAAAATGGTATAACCAGAATGTCTTATACAATGTGATGTATGTCAACACTTTATCACTGGGGATTAAACTCAGGGCCTGTGCACTGAGCTACATCCCCAGATTTTTTAATTTTGTACTTTGAGACAGGGTCTTGCTAAATTGTCAACCTCCCTCCCAGGCTAGGTTCAATCTTACTTTCTTCCTGCTTCAGCCTCCTAGAGTGCTGGGATTATAGGCACGTGCCACCATGCCTGATTAACATTTTGGCTTCTTCTAAAAGTAGATGGGAAGCAACACCTGAACATTAGCTTGGTGGCTGGTGGTGGGTAGGAACCTCATGTTTTGCTTGTGACTTGTATCCTTAGTGTTTACTTGGAAGAGAAGGCACCTGGAGTCCCTGAGAACAGCCTGGGTGAGAAGCGGCCCGACAGATGCTGGCTTCTTCCAGATCAGCCCAGGAAAATAAACTGTGACTCACAGGGAAGGATTTGTCTCCAGTTTATTCCTGGGGACAACATTTCCACCAGGGTCAAAGTAATTCCTGAGAGCACATTATTAACTCCCAGAGGAGCAGTCATGCTAAGTCCTTGAGAGAGTTCTTAGGAAACCTAACCTCCTGCATGCTAGGAAAACTAACATTTTAAAGCTAGCTTTATCATCCCTCTCCTGCCTGAAGCATACTAATGAGAGGGGCTGAGTGATTCCAAAAGTGACAAAGAACTTCGGCAAATGTCTCTTCTTTTACACAAAAATGCTGTTTTGAAAAGTAAAAATAAAACTAATTTTTAAAGCATGGGAGTGTCTCGAGGGGAAACTCGTCCTATTCGTGACTATGTCACAGGTTGAATGAATCCTCCTTCTAACTGAGTCACTATTTTCAGTTCTAAGGGGGACACTGACGTGGCCTGGACGCAGGAAAAACGTGTGTTCTTGTTGATGTCAATCAGTTCCAAGAAGTAATTTAAATTCTCTTTTGGGATATGACAGGGGCAAAAGGAGGCGCATCTGAAACTGATAGTCTCCTGAACATATGCGCATGTCATAACAAAACCCCTGGAACTGAATGGTGGAGCTCCTCTTCAGGGAGAGTCAAAAACAAAGACCCGGGCCATTTATCCTTTTCTCGCTGCACCCGTCCTCAGGAAGATAAAGCACGAGGATAAAATTGACCCAGTGAGCAGCCCTCTGCATCAGACATGCTTATTCATCGTTTCAGAAGAAAAAAGCAAACATCACAGAAGCTGTGGTTAAAAGGAAAGAATGAGTGAGAAGAGAAAGCACACCACTTTGCCCTGTTTTCAGGGAACCTCGATCAATGCCAGGGATACAGCTGTGAGTCTGACCTGGGCACTGGGCACAGCCCCATCCTAAACCTACAGGGTGAGGTGTATCCGGAACACCTCCCATTCAAATTTTCTGTATTCTCTTAGTTACTTACAATGCCTTTCTGTCTGTCTTCATCTGTGCCAGGCAGGGTTGGAACAGCAGGGACAGAACTAATTGGCAAAGAAGAGGAAGTGATCACAGGGCATTTCTGCAGCTGGCACGGGGAGCTTTGGAATCTAAGTTTAAAACATGCCCAAACCATAACCTCGTATGCTTCCTGCCTGCCAACCTCACAGAGGCTGAATAAACCTCATGTGACTCCCTGAAAGGCCACCTTCCTCACGTGGCATTTCTGCTGTCTAGTTGGGTTACTATCCCCTGCCTCCCAAAAGCAAGTGCTTAGGGAGCACAGAGGAGCACACTGGCCTAATGGAGACCACGCTCCCCTCTCCCTGTGCTGTTCAGACACAGGAGCAGGACTCGCCACTGGGTTCACTCACTCCTGCTGGTGAGACATGTCTGAGAGGCAGACAGTGTCTCAGATTGGTTCCTTGTCAATCAGCAAGACAGTGCCAGTCCTTGACAGAGACTCCTGGGTCTGTCTAGGGAACAATCTTGCTACTGAGAAAGCGGAGACACATATGGGATTGGGGATCCTTTTCTTCTCTCCCTGCAGTCATGTGAGTCTTATGATGTAGCTGACATGCTTCTGTTCCTCTCCCACACATGTTGAGACACAGGTGGAGACTCTGAATATTTTTACCAACAAAGCACTTTGCTTTCAGGGTGGACAAAACTGCCAGTTCACAAAATGACTTCTTATCATTTGTGGGAGGCTGGGAAATGAGCCATTACGCAGTTATGTTTGCTGACTAGGGCACTTCTGTGGTGACCCTGGGACCAGGATGGGTGGCGAGCGTTCCATCGCCTGCAGCATGACAGACACAGGATGACCCTGGGGTCCTCTGTTGACAAGGAAAACTTACAAGGTGCTGGGAAAGCACTTGTTTCGGGTTGATCTGTCTGGTTTCTATCAATCAATTTTGAAAGAGATATTACATTTTCTTTCACACCAAAGGGGTAAAGAGCAAGAATGAGGGTGATGAATGTGGCATCATTTCAGAGCAGATGGGGAAGACACGAAACGGGAGGAGGAAGGGCAAAGATCTGAAGTATCCAAATACACTTCTACACATTAGATTTGCTTTTTTTCACTAAGAGGCTTGCCTCTGCTCACGGAATACTGAAATCTAGATCAAACACTCAGTGCTTGCTAAGACAAAAGTGGTTAATTTAGAATCACCTTGTTAGCATCATGCCTATCCTCTTACTGTCACCTTTAATCTTGGCAAATAAGAACAATCTGGGGTGGGGGCAGGGAAAAGTCCAGATAAAGGACTGAGAGAGTAAGTAGGTTACATGCTTGAATTTATGTGGGTTCCCTACCTCCTGGCCCCTGTCCTGCACAGGACACGACTCACTGTCTGCTTCTGAGAACGATCCAGATTCATCACTGGAGTTGGTTCCGTAAGACTGCTCACATTTAATTTGGGGTCGGACTTGGTTGTACATTCCATCGCCCATCAGGCCTGGCTCCTGATGTTCTGTGGCAAGGAACCTGGCTCCCTGGGAACAGGGTGAGGAGGAGAACTCACAGAGAGGGAGGCTGCAGGGTGAGCCCCCGCTCCCATCCTCTGCGTAGGAATAGGAGGAGCAAGAGCTGGAAGTCCTGGTCCTGGTCTCCAGGGGGGGCGAGCGAGGGCAGACTTTGATTGGCACCGGGCAGCTGGTGTTGGGCCGCATCCTTCCTGACAAGTGGTCAGCCATCAGCCCACTGTGGGAGTAGGCCTGTGAGCTGGGGAGGGACTGGCCAGCCCCTACCCACAGACCCTTTGGCACCGGCTCAGAGAGGTCTTTGTCCACGCTGCTCACCCCAGAATATGAATGCACTGAAGTGCTCACTTGGTCACAAGTGCTCGAGGAGAAGATCACACTCCTCCGATCCAGTTCTCCCTCCTGTTTACAGAGAGCCTCTAACCCAGGTGCCCTGAGAGGCGACCCCATCGTGAAGTTGGAAGTGTCCTTCTGGCCCACGTGGGGCTGTCCGTAATTCCCTGTAAAAGGGGTATAGTCAGTTTTAAGGTCACCCTGAGTGATCCCCTTGTCAAAAGGGCAAGCTGAACTCCTGGCAAAGTGCTGCTGAGATGTACTGGGTAGGCCAGACAACTCCACACCTTTTGTTATACTGAATAGAGACCTTAAGCAGGAAGGCGAGGACACACTCCTGGATCTATCCGGGCAGGTGGCCCCAGTGGGAGTGGCGGGGGTAGGGGCAGGGCTGGGTTGTCTGCGGTCCATCTCGACATCCGCTGCTCTCTCCTTGATATCAGGCTCATCTCCAGACAGGCAGAGTGTGATGCTCTCTTCCTCATTGTCTTCACTGGGTGGCTCACTTTTAATTTGCCCCATCGCAAGCCCTGGCTTAAGGCTGTTGCCAGGATTATCTTCGTTGAATGTGCTTGCAAAACCTGAGGTACTGTGTGATGATGCATTATAGACATTCTTGGTACATGCAAGCTGGTATTTCTTGTATCTGGGGTACTGTGTCAATGTGTCCTTTACTGAGCTCTCCTTGGTGTCTGTGGGCATGTCAGACTCGGGTAGCAAGGCTTCTTCCTTCGCTGCTACTGGGATGGCAGTGGCCTCAAAGCTGATGGGGTCTGGAAGCATCTGGTCCCTGGGGCAAGCCATTTTTGCTGTCTCTGAATCCATCGTCTCCTCCTCTTCCTCTTCCTCCTCCCCTGCAGAGTTCTCATGGTCCTCATGTGGGCGCTGGCACGCAGTGTCCTTTCGGCACATGAACAGGCCATCCTCGCTGTTCAGGAGCTGGGTCTGCAGGAAGCTGAAGCAGGAGTCCTCCAAGTTGTGCATACGCAGGAACTCAGCACAGCGGATGACCTCGCGGATGTTTTCTCTGCTGAGTAACAGCTTGGCAGTGTAGGCAAACTGTAACAGCGGCCCAAAGCCCCTGGCTGTGACCTGCAAAACAAACAGGGAAATTGCCAACATTACCATCAGCATCGCTATTGTCCCAAATCTCTCAACTGAAGCAAGATAACCAGACAGTGCTAATGTCCCCGAATAAAGGCTGCAAAGAGTAGTTAATCTCGTACTGGGTCAGCAATGATTCTGCTTCCAATAATTAGTGCCTGCCTCATGCATGCCACTGCTATACTTGATCACAGCACAAGCAGAATTGATAATCAGCAGGGTCAAGTGGCTAAACAAGATGACAACGGGTTCAGTGTTTACACTAATGAAATATCCTGGCCAAAATGCATGGAACAATGGGAAGCCTATTAATTTCCCTCCTAATCTGTCCTGTTGAGAGCTATTCTACACAAGGAGGGAGTGCTGTGACATTTCTTGCAGTTCCCTCGAACCAAAGAAAACATTATCATTTTCTTGTCAACCACAAAACAGGCAAGATAGCCTTGTTAAAAACTCCAAGTCCATGGGGTTTCAAAAATGGTTTTTCCTCACTTTTAATGTTAAAGTCGACATTAAAAACAACTATTTTGCTCATCCATCATGGTTCTGCTTGAGACTTTCAATCATCATGTCATACCTGATGTTATAATGATACCAGCGATGATAACAATCAAAAGCAACGTTCTCAACAAGAAATTAACTCCTGGCCCATAAAGAATGAGGATTAAAAAGCCAAGCAAACTGGCTGTCATTTAAATAGTTGAATCTGCTGAGCGGCACAAGACATGGGCTATTCTTTAATTATCAGCAGCAGCTTTGCTGTGCAGCTGTTCTCTTTGCTAGTAAATCTTCAGGGGTTAAGCCTACTGTCACTTGCTACTTATCTGTTACATTTATACAGGTTGAAGATGTGATATACATGCACAGCTTGCATGTACACATGTATGTGTGCACATACACAACTTAGACAATTAAAAATATCTTGCCTAAGGTTAACTGTTTTTTTTTCAGAAGGAAATAGTTTAAATTTTCTGATGTTCAGGGTAGGTTTCTTTACCCTGTATATCCTGCTGTACATAGACTAGGTTCCTACAAGCACTGTTATGCTCACAGGGAGGAGAGGCAGGTCTATCAGGTGTGTGCACAGATCAAAGGAAAGCAGCAATCATGGGGTCCTTGCTGGAAGCTATGGTAATAGTGAGAACAAATTTCTGCTGCAGGAATGAGTACAGAACAAGATAAACTGGTGGGGCTTTGCATTTAACTTCCATGTATATCAAACTCTTTATACTACACAGAATCAAAACTCTTACAAGGACCTGTATCTGTTATTCGAGATTTAACTTGGACATTATCTCCTCTGGCAGTCCTCTCCTATTCCGTTGTAGTCAGAATGAAACATCCTGGATTCTCCAGAGAAGACTGATCTTATATCACAGCATTCTTTTTAGTAAGGGAATTTTTTTAGACATACAACTGAATAGGATTTTAAATCTTAGTATTTTTGAAGTACCTAAATAAAAATTTGTGCCAGATAATGAGTCCAGAGTATTTGGTTAGAACACCCAACAAACAAAAATTCATGTCTGCTAGACCTGTTAAAGCAATTATTTCTACTTTTTTTTTTTTTTTAGTCTTGCTATGCAGTTCAGGCTGGACTTGAGCCCACTTTGTAGCTTAGGCTGGTCTCAAACTTGCAACTATCCTCCTGCCTCAGCCTCCCGAGTGCTGGGATTACAGGCATGCACCACCATGCCCAGCTTGTCTACTTTTAATTATACTTCATTATATCTGTTTCTACGATGAAGCAGCAAATTCTACATCAAGGTGCCTTCGTTTCTCTCTGTAACCCTGAACCCAAGTTAGCCCAGGGTTTCTAATGTGGTATTTGGTTAAAGCTTGTATGCTACTGAATATGCCATAAATTTGTCCTAACATACAACTACCATGTACAAAAGGTGACAACACTCGTTGGCTGGTGGGAGTTGTCTCAAGTTAACTTTGGAGCAAGGCATCATGTCAACCAACCAACCAATTCGATTATTTAACAAGGCAACTAAGAGTCATTTTTCCTGTTCCATAGTACCAGTACTAAAATCCAGTTCAGCTGGGCATGGTGGTGTATGTCTGCAATCCTAGAACTTGGAATGCTGAGACAGGAGGATTGCCATGAGTTGAAGCTCAGCCTGGGATACATAGTGAGTTCAAGGCCAGCCTGAACTACACAGTGAAACCCAGTCTCAAAAAAAAAAAAAAAGAAAAAATTTTTTGTGTCCTATTAAATTGACATCATAATAGAGTCGGTGAATGTAGTACCTACTATGTCTGCTTTATGGATGTTTCCCTAGAAGCTTTTATTTATTTAATTTAATTAATTAATTAATTTTTTTGTGGCATCGGGTATTGAATGCACAGCCTCGTGTCTACCAGGCAGGTGCTTAAGATGCTGAACCAAACTCCCAGCCCTGGTTTCTTGAGGCAGGGTTGCACTATGTAGTTCAGGCTGGTCTTTGCTCACATTGTAGCCCAAACCGGCCTTGAACTCACAACACTCCTCCTACCTCAGACTCCCAAGTACTGGGATTAAAGGTGTGTGCCACCATGCCCAGCTCCCAGAAGCTTTTAAAAGGGAGTAAAAGTTGTTGTCTAAAAGGAGATAAAAATGTCACATAATCTATTTTTTTCATTGCAACATGGCTGCTCCACAAAGAGAAAAACAGCAGAATAAAGGCAGAATTGACTCCCCTATAAGTAAACATCTTCCACCTATTCCTAGGCAATTTGCCAGTTGCTGAGTGAGTGGATAAATACACATTATAAGCTTTGGCAAATGTGTTTACTGTATGGGAATTGTGGGAAATTGATCTCAATACTACTTATACTTTTCATTCGCTCCTTTTCATATGCTCATTCTCATCACCATTCCTTATTTATTTTAATGTTGTTGGTTTTAGTGAGCCTTTATTATCTCCCTCTGTCATCTCTTTTAAGAAAAATTAATAAAGAAGCCAGAGACACCCATAGAGCTCTTCAGATCAAGAGCCAGTAGGAGTTACAGAAAAGAGCTGATGCTTCAGTGTATAGGCTGGACTGAGGATGTCAGAGAACAAAGTGTCTACAATACTAATCAATGATACTGCCAAGAACACTGACCCTCTGGGCCTAGGAAACTGATTGAGTGTGAAATAATTGTCATATGGCCATGAAAGAGTCATGGAAAACTGGTCTGGAATAGACAAAGATGCTTGAAGTCCTAATCAGAGCAGACAGGGAAAAGAAATGAAAGAGACAGGCATGAGTCAAGTCGTTCCTGTTTGTAGATGACATGACCATCTATGTAGAAAACCTAGATGATTCCACCAAGAAAGTGTCAGAACTAATGAACAAATTCAATAAAGTTATAGGACACAAAATCAACACACAAGAACCAGCAGCATTTCTACATACTAACAGTGAATTATCTGAAAAACCAAGAAAACCATTTCACTCACAATAGCTACAAAAATATTTAGGAATAAGTGTAACCAAGGAGTCAAGAGATTTCTACAATGAAAACTAAAACACTGATGAAAGAAATCTGAGACATAAATAAATAGAAGGATATTCTGTGTTCAAGAATTAGAAGGATTAACAATGTTAAAATGTCCAACTATCCAAAACAATCTATGGATTCAATGCAATCCATATCCAAATATCAATAATATTATTTACAGAACAGGAAAAATAATTGTGATATTTTCACTGAGAAGCTAGGCCAAGTGGTACCTGAAGTCCCAGCTTTTCAACAGGCTGAGAAAAGACTATTGCTTCTGTCCAAAAGTTTGAGGTCAGCGTGGGCACATAGGGAGAACTTTCTTTAAAAAAAATTGTATATGACTTCAAAAGATCTCAAATGGCCAAAGCAATTAGAGCAAGAAGAAGCAGGAGGCATTATACTACATGACTTCAAAAATACTATGACGCTGTAGTAACTCGAGCAACTGTTGTACTGGTGTAAAACAGAAACATAGATCAGTAGAACAAAATAGCCCAGAAAGAAAGCTAATTTTTGACAAAAGTACTAAGAACATAAATGGGAAAAGAGTAATTTCTTCCATAACCAGTGTTGGGAAAACTGGATATCTATTTGTAGAGGACTGAAATTGACCTCTATCTCTCACTGAATATAAAAATCAACAAAAATAGATTAAAAATAAGATCCAAAACTATGAAACTATTGGAAGAATAGGAATAAAAGTAATGTGACACTGTTCTGGACTATGTTTTAATTTTTTTGGATATGACTTGAACTATGTTGCCTCTTATCTTTCGGATATGAGGCAGCATAAACAAAAATAGAAAAATGGGATTACATAAAAATAAAAATCTTCTGCACATCAAAATGAACAATCAATAGAGACAACCTACAGAATAGGACAAAATTCTGCAAACTATATATTTGATAAGGGGTAGATGACAATATATTGTATTCTTAAAGAATACCAAGAATGTAGATATTAAATGTTGACACTACAAAATGGTAACTACAATGTATTTGTTAGCGAGCTAGATTTAGGCATTGTATGGAATACATACACTTCAAAACATTAAGGTGTACATGAAAAATGTAAAAAATTTAAAAAATAAATTTGAGTTTATAAACTGTCATTCAAACTCAAGAGCAGAGGAGATGCTGTCCTTACCATGAACTTTCAAGAGCCCATAACTAGCTCTTCTCCCACATTAGATTAAATCCAGCTTCACTATATTCAAATCTATAAAATTTTGCTCAACTTCTACATAGAAGGATTTGTGTAGTAAGTAATGGTTATTTACCAAGCAATTCCTGATGCCCAGCACAGTTTCCTAGCAGGCTCTTATGACACCCTGCAAGGCAGCTATGAAAACTTCTATTTTATAGATAAAGAAACTAAGCAGAGAGGTGACACAGTTAATTCAAGGTTATAGAGCTGGAAGACAGAGTTGGGATCCTAACCCAAAGCCATTCTGATTCTTCTTCCTACATTAGATGTGTGAGGGTGGACATTGACAGGATTTATCCTTGTGCTTAAGAGATCTACACGAGCTTTGTAGAAGAGGTAGAAACACTGAAAAATTAATTACTGGATAACAGATTAAACAAGGCAACCACAGAAATGGCATCACAAGATTATAAGACTAGTTGTTCATAGAGAAATCTAGAGAAGTTCAGGAGAGAAGACTGTTGGGTTTCAGGAGGTCCCTTGAGCACTATGCCAGGATACCTGGAGGGCAGTTAACTCTTCTATGTCTGCTGAGGTCAGGGTTGCTCTGATACAATGGGTGCCTTCTACACTATCAAGGTCCTTTTCAGGAAGCCATCTCTGGAATACTTCGGACAGTGGCAATAGTTCCAACAGAAAGCAAATACTCATCTCATATGCTGACCAGTGTTAAAGTAGAGGCTATCTGAATATTAGTTTAACTTCCATGTTGGGAAACTCTCATTGTCAATCCATTTTTAAGAACCACTTAAGTCTACTCATTATACCCAGATGGCAAATATCTAGTTATCAGTGTAAAGCTGTACATTTATGAAATGTCACCACAAGTCTTTATTGTTATTTACTTTTTGTAAGGTTGTGATAATGGGGAAAAACAAGAGTGGGTGGAGGTGAGAAAAATACATAAAACTAATGAGCCATAAAAATGCTATTTAAAAAGTAATGATAATAAAGTAAAAATGCAATGGAGTTGCTCTAAGTAAAGCAGATACATCTAATTCACTGGTTAGGAATGGCCTAAAGGTCTGATAAACAAATGCAAAATAGACTATTAGGGACAACCTGGGATAATAGTCTTGCAGTCTGAATGGAATATTTTTGATGGATCATTTAGAAAGGTATTTTTTAAAAATCATGCTTAAATATGCTACTATGGTTTGGGAATGCACAATATACTTCATACTACAGATGAGACTGGATCACACGTAGGTGGCAGAATGGAGATCTGGGAGAGATCAGAAAGTATCACCTTTCTTGTTTTCTGACTGTTCCCCACAGGAGCTGGCACACATGAGGTAAGTAGAACTAACTTTTAGGTGTCAGCTTTGAGAGAAATAAGGCCAGGCTACCAAACTTGTACGCTATGACACAAGTCAGCATGCTGACAATGTATTAAAAATCTCACCTGTTGAAATGATGATCCTTAACCCTTTATTCCTTTGAATTCTGATATTTCATCTGTGTGTGGTTAATGAAGGATGAATGATGAAAATTCCGCTGGCAGAGAACATGCTTGGTGTTATTTGCAGGGCTGGAAGCTCACTGTCTTATGAGGTACTGATTTTTGCTGCTGGACAGAGTGTATGATAGGAAATGTGCAATGGTGTCACTGCTGGACTGTACTGGGATCAGAAAGTTAGTCTTCCAGCATGTATAAAAAATGGGGTAGGAGCTGGGAGTTTGGTTCAGTGGCTTAAGCACCTGCCTGGCAGGCACGAGGCTGTGAGTTCAATCCCTGGTGTGCCAAAAACAACAAAACAAAACAAAACAAAACCCCCACACCTTTAATTCCAGCACTTGGGGGGCTGAGGTAGGTGGAGCGTGGTGAGTTCGAGGCCGGCCTGAGCTACAACGGGAGCACAAGGCCGACGTGAGCTACATAGTGTGACCCTGCCTCAAAAAACTAGGGCTGGGAGTTTGGCTCAGTGGCTTAAGCACTTGTCTGGCAGGTGCGAGGTTGT